>JAVSBS010000421.1:98846-152912 GCA_033124195.1 Coracias cyanogaster
ACACCCACTGGCTCAATTACCGTGGGCCATTAGCACAGCTCAGCTTCTTTTTTTTTTTTTTTCCTTTTTTTTTTTCCGCTCTATCTATATTTTTCCATCAGCTGCTTTGACCTTGTATCTACCTTGAGATTCACACTCCTTACTATCTTTTTTTTTTTTTCAATTGATCCCTGCTGTTAGTACTTTGAATGCCATTGACTTAACACTGTGGTTATTCCTATAGCTCAGCAGTTCCACCTTGTTTCAGCTGCAGAAGTCTATCTCTCATCTTCCTCTCCTTTTTGTTCATTAAAGAGAAGGAAGAAGGTGAGTTGGAATCCAGCACTGGGAAGTGTACAGTTTGATATGATTTTGTTTGAGGAGTGGGAGGACTGTGGCTCTTCCTTATGTGCTGATGTAGGTCATGAAAATGTATAATCAGCTTACACTTGTATCCACGCGCTGCCAGGAAGTAATCCTGCTTAGCATCGCTTTATGGGGTTTGGAGTCTTTCTGAACCTTCTAATCCTTGGTGATATTTAAATAACACGTTGTGATCACCATTTGGCTTAATTCATGTGGAAAGGATGGATTATACAGATGTAGTGGCGTGGAAATACGCATGTGCCTGGGCGCACACACGCATGCGGAAGGTATCTATTCAACATGCAGGATAAGTTTCCTTTGCAGACTGCGGGCTAGACCCTGGGGCGTGCTGGGGCAGCTCTCCACACAGGTGCTCTGGGGCGGCTGTGTCTGAGAAAGGAGAGGTACCACACTGGTGATTCGCCACGCTATTTTAAAATAGAAATTTTGTTCTAAACCAAGAAGAACTGCCATGATTGTCACATTTCTGCAAATAAAGCTCAGAGAGCATTTGCTACTTCAGCACTCAGGATGAGACAGGGGTGGAGATTTTTCTCCCAGTTAGCTGGGTTGTTAGCCAAAGGGGGTCTGCCCTGCAGATGTAGGATTTGACAATAGCTGGGAAGAGCTGCTTGGTGAGTCATGTGCAGAAGGCAACCGAAAATTTCTCAGCCTGCAGCATCCAGCACCTACACAACCTGCTCTGCCTCCCACATGCAGACACCTTTGCTTTCATTGAACCCTAGAGAGATCTAGAAGTCCTGCAGGCGCTGCTGGCCAGGGCTGTGCTTGGCCTTCTTCTAGGGAAGGAGGTGCTTGTGAAGCTTCACCAGAGTCAAAGGGAGTGTTGTTGGCCAGCATCCCTCCCTTGCTTGCCATCCTCGGTGGTGGAACTGCGAATACAAATGTTCCTCCTCCAGCTCCCCTGTGTTTTGAGCAACCATCTGTGTTTCCCCCGTCAGCTGTGGTGTGGATATAGGACATACCACTCTGTACCTTTGGCTAAATACTTCCTGAGGAATTTACTCAGCACATGTTCCAAGCAGGGATCCAAAGTGTAACAGTTACTATTCTGAATTGAGCTGTAGTCCTGTCCTGGCTTGCTGGTGTGGTCAGTCCCATACCAGTAGGTGAAAACGATGCACAGGACGTGCCAGTAGTGACCCCGGTGGGGGTCTGGCTTTGCAGGACTGGCTGGCAGTGGGTTCTACACAGGTACTGCCCATAGCCCTGCATTTGTCTGTAGTCTAACTCACAGAAAATGTGTGATTTCCATCGCCAGAGGGATGGATTGTGATCTAGGGAAGCACATAAGTGAGTAAATGGATGCACCTTACTGGAACAAATGTAGGTGCTTAAACTTCAGCCCTTGCACTTGTGTCCCGCCAGCTCTGACGGCAGCGTGCAGTTAGTGCTCCTGGTTGCATGCAGAAGAAATGTCAGAAGCAGGAACAGTATCCACAGTAGGAAGCCAGGCTGTGATTCATGAGCACCAATTTTGGATGCACAGTGTGCTTTCCAGATTAGAATCAGGTCCATACAGTGGTGTCATTATGATTTTATATTAAAAACCCTTTCTACTGGTGTGAGAAATTGCTGTTGCAATAGCACCCGTTCTATTGTTAATAATAATTGAAATGCTTGAAATAAGAAAATACTAGCTGATATTTAAACTACATATTATAAAATCAAAGTTCCTCAGATAAAATCACTTAATTAAGCTGCATTCTATTTTCTAAGCATCTAGATCAGTATTCAATAGAGGTAAATAATGCTCCTATGATTTCCAATACCAGCTAGCATATTCATTTCTTGAAGCAGTACGACAATAACCAGCATTTTTGGAAAGCTGTGTTGTGTAGCCAGAAACTGATCTGCTGTGCAGTTGGAAAAGGATTATTAATTTAAAGCAAATGTTCGGTTACACACAGAAAGTCTTTGATAGCCTCCAAATACTGTTTTGTAACTCAGGGTTTCCCTTGTCTTCTGAAGTTGTTATTTTTTTATTGCTATGGATATTGATACTTGGAAGCTCAGATGATTTCTTTGATACAACCAAGCAAGTCATCACTGGGCATTACATGTAAATTGGCACTTCTCCTTTTTTTTCTTTCTTCTTTTTTTTTTTTCCTGTAAGACTCTTGTGGCTCTTGTACTGCTTTGCACTGAGAAGTATTCAGAGCAGTAACTCATGTCACCACGATAAGCACACTTCAGCCTCCTTCATTTTTCATTGCTGCCTGAAGGATGTTTGAGGAGGGAGATGCTGTTGTTAACCTGCAGAATTTTTATCCTGAGGATGTGTGATGATTCACTGTGTCACCATATCGAACTGTAATTCAGTCATAAATAATAAAAAAAAAAAGATGTTTAAAAGATGTTAAATCCCTGACACACATTGGCAAAAGAGAATTTGGTGCTGATGAGTAGGGGCTGGTCCTAAAAATCCGTGATCCTCCAGGTAGCCTTACAGATTGTGATCTGCAAGTAAATAATTGTTCTCTTTCTCAGCCCTGCACAGTGATGTGTGCTGTTTGCTTTCTGCACCTGCCCAGAAATTCACTGTAATATTTGGAGTTGCTGAAAGCTGGAATGTGTTTCAGGTTATTAACTTGTATCTTCTGCATATGGAGAGAGAAAAAAAGCTTTGGAACAAGTGCAAAAGGGATTTGTTGGGATGATTACCGTGTTCTTTGTGGTATCCTAATAATTAAAAATAATAATAATTATATGAATCTCTTTGTGAAGAGCGGGTTAGGTTTCAAGCACTAAAATCCCATTGATTTCCTGTGGAACATAATCTCATAAATCACTGAAGTAATTTTTGATATTCTCCCCTGTCATCTTTTCTGTGCAGAACTCCCTAATGGATTTCAGTACAGATGTTGTCATTAGCTTTTAAAACTGATAATTAGGTCCAGTCAAAAAACAAACACATATTTATTAGATGATGATGATGTTCTAACAAATAATTATTTGAGACAGCGTAACGAATGCTACCACGTATTAAAAGAGCGCTGTTGACAACAGAAGCCCTTCACATGAGTGCAGAGCTGCTTGTTCCAGTACTTGTGGAGCACCTGTCGTGAGGTACCTGCTCCTGGTAACGCTTTGCTGCCTTGTAATTACAATTACTGTTGAGATTGGTGAATATGGGGAGGGGGGAAAGTTATTTACATCAATTATTCCTTCTTCTACAGTATTTTGAGGCTGTTTTACTCTGCAGTTGTGTACACGTGTTTTTTGATAGGACTGATATAATTGGTATATTAGAGAGTTTTTGCAGAAGGTGCTCTTAATTTTCGACTTTTAAATAAGGTGCTTAAATGATCAGACTGATAGATTTCATGCTAATGAAATTTTCAGCTAGCTAATTAGCAAAAGAAGTATAATCCATTGTGAGAATAATTGTTCCTTCAATATCAAGTCTTGCAATTTGCAGAACAGCAAGGAAGTGTAAAGGCTGAAATTACAGTTTCAGTGCAAGAATTGGCAGAGTACAACACTTCCTGAAGGAGAAGCTGTGCTTTCTGTTGAAATTGATTTCTGATTTATCTGGCCTCCTATGATTTTTCTGTCATTACTCCTAGACCTGGATCAGAACAGAATCCTGCAATCCAAATGCTGAAAATCTGAGAGAACTTGGACAGTGATAAATATTTTGCAGCTGGCTCACTCTGCCTATGAATGAGCTCTGCTAGAAAATCTGGCTCCTGCACTTAAGTGATTTGGAGACCTAATTGCAAGGCAAAGGGGAATTGTAAGCTCCTATTTTTGTGGCAACCAAGGTAATTTTAGGTCCTCAGTCCAAATGGTGGAACATATGGAAATTATGGATCCAGACTTGGGCTTACAATGAGTTTTGTGCAACAGAAAACCCAAAACCAGTGATGGAGAGAAGGTTATCCAGAAGAATGGAGAATGGCTGAAACAGCGGTCACTGGTGTTAGTGCAGTGGAAGACGCTGCAACCCCAGAAAAGAAGGGAGCCGGGAGCAAAGGTACCACTTAATTTTATGCCATTCTTCCCTGCTGTCCTAAGTAATTAGGCATTATTTATTAGATTAGTAGCCACAGGCTACAGCTGAGATAAATTCTTGTTTCCTAGAGTTTGCAGTTTTAATACAAAAGATTAAATGGTGAAGGAGCAAGGAGGATGTAACAAAGTGAAGTCGTTTGCCTGAGCTCGTGCAGCACGTCGGTAGTTGGCTGTGGTTGGGCAGCCAGCTTGGCTCGGCTGCTGCAGCCAGCGGGATGGAGGAGAAGCCCGGGAAAGGACAGGAGCGCAGTGCTGCTGCTTGAGCCTCCCGAGTTGCAGCTCAGATATTCCAGTCATGAGGATGAGTTATTTATGTCTCTAGAGAGTGAATTGTAATTTGGATGGGGAAGAGAGATAGGAGAAAGGAGAGGAAGAAGGAAGATGTGTGTTGAGGTTCTCCTGCACCAGGTACTGAGGAGCAAAGACCCTGCACTGGGCAGAGGCAACGGGAGACCAGTGGGCATAGTCAGCCCCACTGATAATTCTGTGCTTGGCCACTTGTTAATTCTGTTGATTTTTTTTCGCTGTACAGTTGTGTAACACGTCAGGGAGCAGAAGGTGCTGAAGGGTGTGTAGGAGCAGAACAGCTCCTGCCAGGAGCACAGATGGTTGGAGAACAAGCCACCCTCAGCAGCCACGCTGGGATTTTTTTTGTTGATTTTTTTTTTAGGTTTGGTTTGGGTTTGTGGTTGGTTTTATTGGTTTTGTTTTGTTTTGGTGGTGGTTTTTTTTCCAAACGGCAGTTTTAAACTGGAAATAGTTTAAACAGCAATAATCTGATTCCTCGCACTCCTTCCGAGGGTCTGCCGGTGCATGTGCTCCCTGCGCCTGTGGTGTGACGGCAGCAAAGCCAAGGAGGGAATTTTTGTCCAAGGAGGCAAGCTCTGGTTCTTCCCTTTATCTAGGAAACAGGGAGCAGCTCTGCCCTGAGCAATGGCACATCACATCCTTTGAGGTTGCCCATGTAGTTATGGACGTTGTTCTTGCTGCATTTTATTGTTGTTGTAATTTATCGAATCCCTAGCAAGTATAAAAGTGTGTGTGGGGGTCACTTTAATTTTTCCAGAAGCTGCATAGACCCTCCTCTCCTTCCCCAAATGTTGCTGTCATGGTGCAAGGCTCTGGACTGTCACAGGACAGCATTAAAAAGGACCTATCTCAGACTCTTTCAAGCCGATGGGAAGCAGGAGGTCAGACTTGTGAAGGCAAGATCTGTGATGGTGCAGGGAAAGAAATGGAAGGGAACAATGAGAACCCGTGAGCGTGTGTTGCTTTTCCAGTGAAGCGAGGAACAGGCATGGCTGCAGGACTGTTTGGACGTTACTGTCTCAAGTGTGGACCTACATATAGAGTGTTTCTCCAGTGGAAAATGGTTGTCTGTGTTCATGGAAAGCCAGGCGCAATATGGTTGTTGACTTAAGGGATAAAGTTTTTCCCTGTCTGCTGACAGATGTATTTGTGCCGGTCGTTTTTCCCTTAGGACATGGGTAGATGGAGGCAGCAGTACCCCGCAGGTTTCCGCATGGAGCTGTTGGTGCACAGCTGTGGTGTACATGAAATAACTTGGAATAAATATGATATACCCCTGAGTTAAAATGAGATGTGCTTATATACAGATAAACATGTTGCACAGTAAACTGCATGTGCATGTGAGTGTATGTGTATAAAGTTGTGAAGATTTTTTAATTTCTTGGTGGTGAATGTTTTCATCTTACATTTGTGTTACTAGATCTAGTAATTAGGAGGTGTGATAAGGAGCTGAGATTCCTGATTTTCTATTTTTTGTATCTATATTCCTGATTCCCAGTACTCCTTTTGCCTCTTACCTGAGAACAAGAGTACTCTGCCCTGGAGCAGTGTGCTGAGTTGGGCTCTTGGGGCCCCCCTCTGCAGAGCAAGCTTCTCAGAGAGCTTGGGAAAGGCTTTGCCAGTGGATGTTGTCCTGCTCATGGGATCAGTTTTGTTTGTAGGTTTGGATGCCTGCAGATGGCATTATCATGTCCTGATGGGTGTGAGTGGGCTGTGGCCTGCATGGTGCCCGGGAAGGCAGAGGCTGCAGGAGCCATGGGCCACCTTCTGATTCATCCTTCCTGCACTGATTGTGAGGTGCCATTAGAGCTGCTCTGCGTGTCCCACACCGGGTCTGTGCCCTCGTAAGGGTGCACACGTGCTCTGCCTTTCGCCTTGGCCCTCTGGGGAGGTGGATGCTGGTTTGAGCAGCGGCTGGAGGTGCCCCAGGGTGATGACGGCTCTGTTCCTCTCTCGGCATGACTTTGTGATTACGCAGTGACTCGTGAGAATAATTATGTGTTTCTGGGGGAAAGTTGAAAGTGGAAAGTGCCCAGTTCCTTCAGAGGGGGCAGAGTCGGGGCAGACAGTCCACGTATTGACTCCAGCCATCATATGTCAGTACAGGATGGGAAGACATGGACCAGGGAAATGGGGGAGGGAATTCACCAGCAAATATGCAGACAGAATGACACTGTGGTTGGGCTTACAAATTAGTTCTGCATAGCATTCATTCCAGTGCTCAGTGACATAATTTAAAAAAAGAAAGCCTCATTGACCTTGGTTGTGGGGTATGGAGTTCACATCCAGCCCCAGGGCTGGAGCTGGGCACAATGGTGACATTGCTGAACGGGGCTTGAAAAATTCTACCATTCTCACCATCTAGAGGAGCTATTTGCAAATAATTTAGGGCTGGCTTTGCAGTTACACCCTGGAAGTGTTCAAGGTCAAGCTGGATGGGGTTTTGAGCAACCTGATCTAGTGGCAGGTGTCCCTGCCCAGAAGGGGTTGGAACTAGATGATCTTTGAAGGTACCTTCCAACCCAACCCATTCTATGATTCTGTAATTCTCTCCTGGCGTTACAGGATTTAACCAACGCATTTTGAAGTTAGGAGATAGAGTCCCAGGAAATTCCCTTCTAGGGCACTAGATGTGAGGAAGGGATGTATCTGTACTCTTCCCTGATCTCAGCTCCCAGACATGTTATCACTCTGCCAGAAGCCCTTCCTGAGCTCTAGGAAGAGACAAAGGTCCGTACTGCAGTGGGAATAGCTGAACTTACATTGGCAGAGAGAAAAAAATCCAAGTATAAAATGTTCCCCACTTCCTGCTCAACATTAGGAGGTTTCCATTTCAGGAGGAAAGTGTAGGTCTGTTCTGTCACACCTGGAGGTGGGAGAGCCCGGTGGCTTAATTAATGCTACACGCCTCTGCTCCACAGTTGTAGACTGTAAACAGAGCTGATCAAGTGATGGTGTGGGAGAGGAATTGTTTAAAATAAATCTTAATAAATTATAAATAATGTATGACTTGCTTCTGTTTAACCAACTCTAGCCAGCCAGCCAGTATTTCCAGCTTACGAAACAAGCTTCGTGTCGGTAATACTCGTGTGAGTAACTACCTTGGATGTATCTCATCCATATTGAATTTAACTTTATTGTGCAATGAGAAGACCTAAAGTCCCAGTCAAAGATCAGGGTTTCTTCCTTTTGGCACTCAGTAGAGGATGGCTTTTCTCTGGCTGGATCAGGCATCCTGCAAAAACAAAATTCAATGGCCCTTCTGTTCTTTGGGTGGGAGGGAAGGGCAGGATTTCAAGTCCTGCTTTTAACTGCTTTGTTGCTCAGAGGTTTGGGAAATAAAGGGAACTAGTTTAGATGTGGGCTCTGTTGCTCTGTCTCAATTAGCAGTGCGTATACTATGGTTTGCTCCATGCAAATTCACAAATGGGCCATAAAATAAGAGATTAGGAGGAGCGAGGGGAATCAAAAGCCATTTTGGTGAAGGCAGCTCTGCTGGGACTTGTTGTGTCCCTCCCTTGGCTGCCCCAGAATGTGCTGGTTAAGGGGCCGTGGCAGAAGGGGCTGGGGTGAACATAGCTGGGATTGCATTAGATGCTGCGCTCAAGTCCTGGCAGTGCTTCACTGCTGAACTGAGGAATTCTGTTCACAGATGCATAGGTGGTGTTCTCCACTTGTTGCTGAAGAGCATGAACAGTCTTAACGTTGTGTGCTTGGCTAATGTGCTGGGATAGCTGGATTCGGGAAAAAATAGCATGTTGTTTAGCTGTTATGGAAAGGAGCTAAATAGCATGAACCTGAGATTTTGACTTTAGTGGAAGTTAGACATCTAAAAAGCTTTGTGCCTCAGCCTTGTGCCTCCCCATTTCCTTCCAGCAGGAACAGCAACACTTCCCCGTCCCCAGGTTTGTTGTGAGGATAAGTATGTAGTGTGGTGGAAGCCGTTTAGATAAGCAGACTGATTCAGTGGGGATTTCTTTGTTCTTTTATCATAACAAACACAATATCAGACAGAATACAGTACAACTCGCCGAAGGTGGGGAAGCCACCAAATACCTTTTTCATTCCCATAGATGACTAAACTCCTGCTTATTTTTCTTTATTTCAGAGGTATTTGGGAGGCAGAACAAAGCTCTGCTATCGCCTCCCAGCAAGTGACCTAAACCATTTAAGCTGAAACATATGACTTGGAGGAAGTATTTTGCAAAAACAGATGCACAGAAAGTCAATTTCCTATTCATATTTTGTTGTGGCAATTGGTACTTTAAAGAGATGGCAGACTTAAATTAGCTGGAAAAGTGACATCTTTAATTAGGAAAGCCTCTCTGCCAGCACATTGAACAGTTGCCAGTTTCTCAGCATTTAGGGACCATTGATTGCCAACAATGGCAGCTAAACTGCTTCTGGGTAGAAACTAATTGAATTTTCTCAAGTTAAAATGAGGATCTGAAGTTAAAGCAAGATGAACTCCTTTGCTTGCTCTCATTTTACTTACTGCTGTGATATTCTCATGCTGCCTAGGACATGGCTGTACAAATCCCTCCAGCCTCAGTTGTCCTGGGACTCTGCTGTTGCCATTCCCAGTGCAGATCCGTGGTTGCCCCATTGGCCCTCCCATGCTATCTTGGTGATTATGTTTTGGAGGAACTCTTTTCCTGGGTTAGGTTGCTTTTATTATTTTTATGATACAATAAGAGGAAATGGCCTCAAGATGTGCTGGGGGAGGTTTAGGTTGGATATTAGGAAGAATTTCTTCACTGAAAGGGTTGTCAAGCTCTGGAACAGGCTACCTAGGGAAGTGGTGGAGTCTCCATCCCTGTGCGTGTCTAAAAATCATGTAGATTAGGTACTTAGGGGCATGGTTTAGCAGTGGACTTGTTAGATTAATGGTTGGACTCAATGATCTTAAAGGTTTTTTCCAACCTAAATGATTCTATGATTCTGCTATTCTATTATTTAGTCTGGTGCTGCCATAACAGGAGCTGGTGGAGCCAACCAGAAGATCTGGGCTGTATCCCATTGCCTGAGCATCCTGGCCAAGCCAGTGTTGCCTACTTATTTGGGACGTGTGAATAGCCAGTGGCTGACATGAACAAAGCTGGGTTATGGATCTGTGGGGGACTTGCCACTTAGATTTTCAGTGGCACGTGGGTAGTGTTGGTCACAGGTCTGCGCCCTTTCCTGTAAAAGCTGAGGGCTGAGCCTAGGCCAAGGTGAAGCCTTGTGTCAGATGGCAGCGTCTGGGGGTTGGAAGAATTGTGCCTTTGCTTGGCTGCAGTGTGTGTGCTTTAGCTGCACTTCTGTCCCGTCTTTGGTTATTTTCCCAGTCTCAGGTGCAGCTTCTCTGGAAGTCTTCAATTTTACCAGATGCTGGCTCCTGCAAGCCCAGGGAGATTTGTCTTCTCTCTGAGCAGGTTCTCCTCCCACAGCTTTTGGTAGCCATCCAGGCTGAAGTCTGGCCTAATGTCAGTTCTGCTCCCATGCCATCCTCCTTCTGTTGCTATTGCATGGTCTAAGGGAGCAGTGCGATTATTGTTCTCTAAGCTCTGCTATAAATGCTGCTGAAACCTTTGGCCACATGGAGATCCTGAGGAGAGTGCTGCTGCTGCAGTGGGCTTGGCTTTTTTCTTCTTCTGTTTTTTGTTTGTTTTTTTTTTTCTTCCCCCACAAGGACTTTTTTTTTTTTTGACAATGCTAAATCTGAAAACTTAGGGTTAACTGCCTGACTTGTCTGGAAGCTAGAAACGCTTTGCCTGGGGTCTATGCTTAGAAGAGGAACTTGGAGACATCATTGTGTATTTCCCAGAGGGCAACTCAGTTCCTTATTTCCCTCTTTACCTTCTTCGTGATTTATCTCCATTTGCCCCCCTTTCCCACAGCAGGGGTTTTGGAGGATGGTCTCTGCTCACTTCCTTTGCATTTTGAAATACAATTCTAGCTCAAATTAAAATACAAGGCTGGTCTCAGGGGAAGGAGCCTGCTGGAAGATGGTCTTGTTCTAACCACACAGCGTGTGTTTATTAAAAGCTGTCCAGCTCCGGTGGACTCTCTTAGTGCTGTAGGAAACAGGTTGGGTTTTGGGGCTGTCTCCTATGTAGAATCCAGGCAAAACTTCAACTTTGTTATGTGATCAAAACGGAAGTATTTTTTTTCAACCAGCCTATTTTACTCCCAGGTATTTCAAGGACTTTGTTTTCCCATTAAAACATTCAGGAAAATTTTGGACAAGGGCGGCTCTTACCTTGCCGTGCAGCCTTTCCTCCCTGGCAGAGGACAAGCAGCAGGAGGAAGGAAAAGCTCCTCAGCAGCAGCTGGAGGGAAGGCGTTATTCAGCGTTCTCGAGAAAGGCAACTTTATCTGAGGCATCAGCCGAGTCTCCAGTGGGCAGTGGGTCCCAGCTGTTGTCTGCTCTAGAAATGTGTGCTTAAAGTCTGGCCTAGAGGTGTGGGGTTCTGTCTTACATCTCCTTGTTAAAAAAAAAGCTTGTCCAGTGTGTCTCAGCGTGAATTCTCTACCTTTACTGTCTGTAAGAGTCTTATTAAAAGAAAAAATAAAATGCTGGTGGGATAGGTGAAAGCTTGAAACAGATTTAAAGATTGAACAGGACAAAGGATTAAGTTAAATATTTTGTTAGAAAAATGTCCTTTTTGAGCAGCTGGGGGTAAATTATTCAGCTTCCTCCGTTACGCTCTGGTGTTAATTCAGAGCAGAAATGTTTTGCTTATGAAATGTACATTCTGATTTCAGGTACTTCACAAGTGTTTTATTCCTTTTATGAATACAGTGGAAGGAAGAAAGATCCTCGCACCTTTTCTAGGTCCACTGTCAGGGAGCCTCTTTTCTTGCCTCTCTAGCAGTAGGTGAGGAACACAGGGAGACTTCCAAAAGGATATTATCTCTGGAGATACTAAAGAAGATCTTCTCACCCCTGTGTAATACTGTTTGCTGTATGACAGCAAACACATTGCCTGCATTTGGAAGAAAAGATTAAAAGAAGAGAAGGCAAATATGTGGTGAAAGGTTTTTCGCTTAAGAGAAGTGTTCTGGGAATAATCTGCATGGAAAGCGAAAGGGACAAATTGCTGAGGAGTGTATGAGGGTTTCAAATGAAGGCTGTGAAAAGTCTACTCAGCTGTTACCAGGGAATGGCAGGAACAGATGAGGGCCTTGAGGAAATTGAGATTTCCTGCACTTCTGTCAGCCCAGACACCAGGATGTGGAAGGCCCTAAGAGGCTGATGCCATGTGTCCTGCAGTTGCACTGAGGGTGGACAAACAGGTGGCTGCTGACATGGGGCTCGGGTTTCGCGGACATTGAAGGGAGCAAAAAGAGTATTAGGGAAAACACTGTGTGGAAGAAATCCTGGGGAATGTGTGAAGTGTTTCCTCAGGGGAGTAGAGAGGTCCTGGAGCAGAGGAGGGCGAGACTTAAAAACCCCCTATGCTAAACAAAGCTGTGCAAGTGTTGTGAGAGACGGGACCTGTGATGACCTGTGATGTGGGGCTGAGGAGTTTCTCAGTAAGCAGCAGGGCTCTAGACTCTTGATTTAATTTGAAATTTTTACTGTTAAAAGAGCCACTATCTGCTATAAAGCAGATTTCCAGTAGTTGAAGCAAGCAAAATGGCCAAAGTTTCTTAGTAAAACTAGAAAGACTGGGGAGAATAGAGTTTAGCTGAGCAAGGAGGGGTGCTCTTTCCCTCCCATGAAAGACCAGAGGTTTGTTCAAAGAAGCTGTAAAAACCATCAAGGGTATCAAAAAAGCCTGTGGAGCCACAGGTGAAGCCAGCTCTCCTCCCCTCCTGGGCAGGCACAGCCGTTCATGCTTCCCAGTTCTTTGGTCTTCTGCTTAATTCACTTGCTGGGTAATTCAGATTTCCACAAAGGACCAAAGTGATCTGGTGTAGTCAAAGGCAGAGACTGTGGAACTAACACAGAGTATGGAAGAAGACGTAGTAAGGGGTGGTTTTGATAAATGTTCTGCTGTGCTGTGAAACTTCTGAAGTTCATTGTAAACGCCAGTGGGGAGGAAAAAATCCTAATAAACCTACACACTGAATTATGTTATGGATGGGAACTTTAATGTCAAGAAACCAAGGAGGCACTTGGGGTTTTGTGGCCAAACAACTGTAGAAGTTGGCTGGTGATGATGTAAAAACAATTGCTAGAGTTGCAGTCAAAGCTCTTTTTCTATAACACTGTTGAAGATTTACCCATTTCTTCTGCCCATTGGGTTCTGCTATTTGAAGATGTAGGACTGGCACAGGCTTTTAAGAAGCTTGTTCAGATTTGTGGTGGTTAGTGCGAAGACATCACCTGTATGGATGGTCCTGGGCCCATATAGCCCCTGCACCTGTCTCTGGATGGAATGTCCTTTCTGGTGTGTCTCTACTCATGTCCATCTCTGCTCATTGGAGGAGAAGTAGCTGACCTTTGGCGTCATGTTAAGCCTCCTCGTAGCTTGTATCCAGTTTGGGAGCAGTCCTTTTACTGGGTGGCCAAGGCAGTTTGAACGTGGGACAAGGCTGTTTGGTCTAGTGAGGTTTTCCTCATTCTTGCACATCTCGTGCACAACCTGAGAGATGAGTAGTGCTGCAGAATTACCTGCAAGGGTGCAGGTTTCCATTGTCCTGACCAATTTGACACTCCTGTTGGGAATCCAGCCTTGTGAACATCCTCTTTGCCACCGGAGACTTGCTCCTAAGTGTGGCACTTTGAGAGGAGGTTTGCCTCTAAGGCATATGAGAACCAGATCCTGGTTTAGGGTTAGGTGTAATCTTTTTCCTTGGAAAACTGCTGATTTTTATGGCAAGTGTTTGTATACTTCTTTAAACTTCAGTTATTTTTCTCTACCAAATGGTATTCTTAAAGTAAAAATGCCGTTACCTCATCAAGAGAAGTTAAGCTGTAGAAAGTCAAAAAGCTTTCAATCAAGAATAGATTTTAATAAGGTCCCAAGATCCCCAATTAATTCTCCTTCTTTATTATATTTTTTATGTACTCATCAATTCTGGGCCACCAATTGCATTGGGTGTCCTTTAAAAATAATTAATACTGCAATCCCTTACGTCCTTTCAAGGTAAATAAGTTTTAAAGTTGAGCCCCAGTAATGGTAAAGAGATGAAAACTGCTGTTCTCTGTACTTGTCATGTATAACTATAGGCCCGTATAACTAATCAAACATTTCCAGGCAGATCTGGATCAATTCAGAGATTACAGCTGAAGCAGGGGTTGAATTGCAGCTGGATGTTGTTGAAATTGTACAAGCTCTCTTCTTGACATTTTTATATTCCAGCTTCCTCTAGCTCTTTTCCTCTTCCCTATGAAATCTTGTATTATCTGCAGGTTTTGAAGACTTTTTTTTTCTAATCTGTGTTGCTTTTTTTGTTTTGCTCCTTAAATAGAGATTGAGAAGATGTGAGAGTAATTGACAACCAAATTATGTTGAAGTGAGTTGACTTTGTTGTGTGGAGCTGGATCAGCTGGGCTTCTGGCTAAGTACAATTGAGGAAGAAAGAGTAAGAAATGCTTTATATTTAAGCTTATGGGGAAATACTGGACGTGTCCTGCTTGCCATAGTGAAGTCTTTAATCAAAACACATTCTTCCTGTCAGCGTTTTGTAGTTTGGATCAGGAGTGTATTAAGTGAGTCTTGCGTGTCCCTGCTTGCCAGGCTTGGTCTGCACTGCAGGGTGGTCTCACAGTGCATGCGTTGAATTCCTTCCCAGTGAAGATAAACGGGAAGATGGGCTCCCATCCCCTGCCAGATTTACACTAACTCCTAGCAAGTGTTCAGTCTGCATGACCAGATCAGCGCCGATCTGAATGATCACGGTCAGAATGCATGAAATGTGGGGTTTGGTTCTCAGCACCTGCTGTTTCACTCCACAGACCTCCCCTGTCTCTGGTAATGAAGACCAAGCTGCAGTTGAGTAGTTATTCCATAGAAGTCATGAACTTTGCTTTACCACTGGGATAAATAGAGAACCAATATTGCAGTGTCTTCTGGAAATCCTGTCCCAGATGTACGGAGTGCTCTGCCAAGAGAGAAGTCTTCTAACCACTCTCAGCATCCTACATGTTTTGCTGAGCAGGACCCTGGCTATTAAAAGCAGCTGTTATGAATATTAAAGAAGATACCTTATAAAAAAACCCAAACACATGCTAGAATTGTTTAACATCTCAATTACTTGTGGAATTGATTTGTTGTTTTCCTGTGAAGTCCAGCTTTTTCCTTCTCTGAAACTTTGGTCTGTCTTGCTCAAGAAGGGTCTTGTAACTTGCTTGTATGCGGCGACCTAGAAACACACGCATTAGAAATTCATCTACAGAGGAGCGAGACTGGATTTCTGTATTCTGCAGAACTAATCAAAGCTCATTTTAATAATGTGATTTGTCTTAAATTTTCAACCGGGTCTAAACATTTAGACTTTTCAATCTGCCTTCCAGTCATTATAGCCAGATTTCTGTATGAATAATGTATAGTTTTGCTTTAAAAAATCAGTCTACACAAAAGCACTTCATTTTCACTTTTTATTGATTCCAACCTTGGTGGCTTGCATACATCAGAAATTTCACAACTTAATGTGCCTGTCCCTACAAACGAGTCGTTGATCAAAATAAGGTTCATTTGACTCCCTTGAATTTTTTTATTGTCTCCCTTTTTGTTTGTATCTAACTAGTAAAAACAATTTCCATTTATAAACTTCAGTTTTCAAAAGAAGGGATTCGCTTTCTCTGCGGAGTACGTGTGCATGCAGTTCACAAAAAAGTTTGAACCTCTCCCAGTAATTTCTTATTGTGAGAATGCTTAGTTATGCTTCCCTCCCAAACAGATGCATCCTTTAACTGCTGATATTTTATTCATCATAAAGTTCGTACAACAGAATTTGATGTTTTTTGAAATGGTGAAAAAAACATTTTTGACTTCTACATTTGCAATGAAATTGCCAACGATAAGCTTTTTTGTTCTTTTTCTCCCCTTCCCTTGATCTAATTTATTTTCCCTCTTGAATTTCCTCAACACTTTTCTTCCCTGTATCCATGTACTCTGTCATCTCACTTCCTAAGTACTTTTTTGCTTGCTGAGTTGGATGGAGGAGGGGCCCAAATCCTGACTTGGAGGTAACGGTGGGGACGCCGGTGGGCTCCAGCCCACTGTGGATCAGCCCCATGAGCTGGGGTCTGGCAGGCTACGAATTCCCACCCGCAGAACCGGACACTGTGTCTGTCCTGGTAGGCTGTAACGGTGCAGACCAGGCTGCTCCTGGATCTTCACTAACCTGCTGCAGTCGTTTGTGGTGGCTAAGGTGTAGTCTTGAATCAGTGCTGTGTGTTTCTATGAATTAATAATTTTAAAACAGAAGACACACCTCAGTTTACATGATGAAGAGATCTCTCTGTTTCACATTGACAACAGCCACTGCAGACCAGCTTTTCCTGCTCCCATGGAAGCTGACGGACAAAACCCACAGAGGAGATTTGCTGGAGAGGTCACAGATCTGGGTGCAAGTCACCCTTCAGAGTCCTCAGTGGAGGTGAGAGAGAATTTCTGTTGTTCTTTTAGGAAAGGTGAAATCTGTAAAATACCTGCCCTTCAGCACGGGGTTTGGAGATCTTACATGGAGCGCACACAGCTTTACAGAGCGCCTGGCAGAACTTGCTTCTGCAGTAGCAGAGCCTTCTGTGAGAGGCAGGGACCTGGTGCGGTTGGGCTCCCTGGGAGCAGTACAGATGCTGCTATGAGTAGATGCTAATGTTCCTTTGCTGCTTCTAATAGCGTTCACCCACGTTGGCATAGGCACTTGGAGTACTCTTTTGATCACATCTGAATTATTTGCTGTCTCAGAGGTTTTATGGTACACCACCTGTGCTTTCCTAAACCCACCACTGTGTGATCTGCATATTTTCCCCTTTGCTGTTCTTAGTGCTCCGTTTCATACTGTTGTGATGTGAAGGGCAGAAGCCTTTAGGGAACCACCCACTGACAGTCCACTTTCTGCGCTGCCAAACTTTTTGAGGCAAAGTGCCTTTAAAGTCAGACTGTCAATATTAAGCTGAGTGACAGAAGTGCTGTGCTGACCCCTTGAGAGACGCGTGGTTAGTTGTGAAATGCCAAGTGGCTTTATCCCCACCTGTAACTTCCCTGACTTGAGCAGGTGCATCAGGGCCCTGGTTCTCATAAAGTAGCTTTGATTAATGTATAGCCTTTTGTTAACATCAGGAGACTGCGCGACATCGAGGAAGGGTCAGGCAGTGTGGGAGAAGCGCGCTGGAGTGGGGCGGTGATGAGGTGGTGCACAGGGTGCTGAGAGGAAGGTGAGCTTTCCCGTTTCAGTCTTGGTCCATCTGGGCCTAGGCCGCTATGGTTAACCACCAGCGTGCTTGCATGCAGTAGCTGTATGATAGAACTCTGTTTTCTGTGTGCGAGGTTTTGTTTGCCTTACAGAAGCGCTTGCTGGTTGGACGCTGCTTGCATGTGGCTCCCTGACTGTCTTGCGCACATCCCTGTATATGAACTGATCCATGTTACACGGGTGAGGAGCCTGAAACCTGTTTCCCCGCAGCCGCCCAGCACACGCACCCTGAGCATTTCCTTTTCTGTTACTTTCTCTCATATTTAGCTTGACACCTGCATGAGCTGGCACTTAAATATGTGCCGTCCAGCCCGGGGCACTCGTGCCACTGATGAACTTGGCGATTCAAACAAAAATAGTAATTGTTCCTGTCCTTCCCGTGGCAGTTTCAGCCTTTCTTCTGTTGTTTCCTTATCAGGTCAGTGGGTTCTTTGGAAACCAGTGCCCGAGCCAGCTCAGTAGCTGGCTCTGTGCTGAAGCGATGGGACAAGTGACCCCGCGTCCCAGATTACGTCTGCTTTGAAATGCTCTCAGCCACCGCAGCCGCGGGGCCCCAATCTGCCCGCGTCCGCCGCAAGCTGCCTGCCTGGTGCACAGCCTGCTGACGTGACCGAGCCGTGCAGGTTTTCTCTGCTTCAGAATTTTGTATCCTTCCTAGCAAACAGAAATAGCAGCGAGGATGTGTTTATTCAAAGCATCGAGGGAAGGGGCCTTTAGCAGTCTGGCTGGCTGTGTGACATTTACCTTCTCGTGTCTGTCAGGAATCCCATTGCTAACGTGAGGCTTGCAAACTGCTCCTCTCAAGACTGCTTCTTCAGCAGGGGCAGAAGCCATGAGGGGTGCCAGATGATAACCAACGGCCTTCATTTTATGGAGTAAGGCAGTGTCCCAAGTATTTTGGGGCACTTGGATGGCTTGTCTGTCATCGTTTTTCATCACATGTTTTTGGTCTTGTGAGAGTGATGAAAGAATTACTTAAGCATCTGATTACATGTACCCTTTTTTAGGACAACATTTGACTGATAAGTTGGTGTTTATTTTCAGTCCCAATTAAGGATTTTTTTTTTTTTTTTTTCCCTGAACTGGGCTCTAAGAGCTGGATGTAACCATGCACAGACTTCAAAGGACAAAGATGTCCCATCCTGGTAACTAGCTGAATTATTTATTTTCTGGCAAGGTCAAAAAGATGAAAATACAGGGCTGGGTTTAAAATGTGTTCTAAGTGGGAAGACATCCATTGCATCAGTGGACCCAGTCTATTGAGAATGCTGGAATTCAGGCTTCCCTGTGGGTCCTCCTGCCTGTCCCCGGCGTAGGCTGACCAGGAGAGGCAGATGTGACCCCTGGGCTGACAGGGCACCAAAGAAGAGATGGAGCCGGAGCACTTGTGGGTTCTGTCCTAGCTGAACATGCTGCTGTCATGAAGCATTAGAGATTTGGGAAGGCACAGGAAAGGTTGTGGTTTGGAAATGCTCTGTGGTGAAATCCCACGAAGGACACTGCCTCACTTTTTGTTCAATTTGAGTGAGTTGGTGATGAGCACAACAACAGTAAAAATAGGTGCCAGGATGGAGTGACAAGGCAGATTTTTTAATTAACATATGGGAGATTTCTGTGCTGTTTTTGTTTTGCTTTTTTGTTCTGATCCCAGTATTAATCTGCAACAGCTCTGTACTTGAGACTTCAGTGCCTTGCAGATGTGATAAACAGCTGCCAGATTTTTCATTCTCCTTCTGCTCTTCTCGAGACTACCTGAATGTGCAGCATGCAGCTTGTTTTCTCAAGGTGTGGTGGTGGTGGGATTTATTATGGTTTCTCCCCGCGCATTGGCACACAAGCATTGGTGAGGACTCCTAAATTTAAAAAAACCTTTAAAAAATGAATATGGCAAAAGAAGTCATTAAAAATAAGGAAAAAATACATGTAGATTTGATATAGTTCTTCTAAAAACATAATTATTTTCCTTAAGCACTAGCAAGTTTGTTTTCCACAGAGCAGGGAAACACTGCTAACACTGTATTAGCACCTTTGTTAACCTGCCCTTTTCAGTCCAACAGCAAAGAGTAGCTTTGGGGAGGGTGTTACAGCTTGTTTCCTACTCTTTTGACATCTTGCCCAAATTAATGACAAAGCCCCATGTAATGTGCCAAGTGAAAATGAGATTTTGCTGGTGCTTGAAAACCCTGAGCTGAAACTCAGAATTGCAAATTCTCTTTTCTTGAGCCCAGTGACCCAACTTCTTCCTGTGAGCTACCACGGGGAGGGTGGGAGAAGTAAAAAGGGAAGTGGAGAAAGAAAAAATAAATTCAAGTTTTTTCAAGATTGTGATTCATTATCCATTAGCTCTCTGGAATGCCACGACACTTCTTAAAGCATCAGCTATTTGTTACTTGGCAGAAAGAGGCTGATAGCTTGAGACTTGAATTGTCATTTTATGCACAACACACTGACAGATCGGTGTAAAAACAAACCTACCAGAAATTACATTTTAAAAATGTATAAAGACACCGAATTAACCAACAGAGAGTTCGCAGGCAGTATTCTTAATTCTGTGATAATAGACAGGAAAGAGGGAGTTGCTGGAATTTTGCTTGTTGTATCTGCACTAGCTATGTACCTGGTACTACTGTTCTCTAGTTGTTCTCTCTTTAAAGGCAATGGGCTTTTCCTAACTGCAGGTGGAGGTGGGGAACCTGTGTTTTAGCTCTTTGGAGGCAGAACAGAGAACCCAACTACACAGGGAACTGCTTGAAAACAGAGATTGATCGCCCTTATTGAGCAAGGTGAGGTGTCAGTGATTTGCCATCAGTGTGTGTCTGTGTTTGAGGGCGAACTTGCTTTGGGGCATACCAACACTTTTCCTAGTCTGTGTCCACACACAGCTGAAGGATTGGGTTTTGATTGCGTAGATGCCAGCTTGGATGTTTGGACTCTGAGAAACTGTTTTCAAAGTGATCCTTTTCTAACAGGGATTGGCCGAGGTATATTAGCGCAGGAGGAAGAAAGGGTTCATCAAAACCCAGTTGTCAGAGCAGCCGCTGCACTGTGGCGAGTTAAGGAAGGGTTTCACTTGCCCATTTCTTTGCCTAATGCTTGTGTCAAAATGTTAATTTTAATTTCTGTAACCCACTTGTGCATTTGATTTTTGCTCACTGTTACAAGGAGCAATAGTTTGTTCTGTATCTCTCCATGAAATATTAGAAACCTTTTTTTCATGCTCATATTTACCAGTGCAGTTGTTCTCTCTGTAATTCTCAGAAGTTTTCGTACTTGTTCTGAATGACTTTGGCAATGGTCTGATTGATTGCTTGGGAGTAGAACACTCCCGTGCTAGCACTCAATCCACCAAATCTCAAATTGAGCTGTACTTCAGTGGCTGTTAATTGGGAGTGATTTCTGGTTTTCTGCAGTCAATAGGTACTATTACTGTTTTTGTTGGAGTAGCACTTAAAGGCTTCAGTCAGAGCTCAGGTCTCTCCTATACTAAATGACATTCAGATGTATTGAAAAAGAGGGTTTCTGGTCCAAAGACGTTAGAGCTAAGTTACACTTTTACAGTGAAAAAGAAATCTCAAGAAAACTAGTACTGAATACCTATTTCAGAGGAGTCAGGAAGAAAATTATTGGACATTTTGACTACTTCTGATAAGGCATTGCCTTGAATTTGAAGGGGGAGAGCTTACCTGGCCCCGTTGTCAAGGGTGCACCAAATTATTCAAAAAAAAGTGATGCTTTTTAGTCAAGCTGCAGGTACACAGTAGTAAGCTGTATACACTGACATGCTGACCCTGACTGTTGCAGATCCCATGGTAACCCTTAGAATATATATGCATGTGTATGAGGAGACTGAGCAAAGCTCTTAAATTTCAAGAAGAGAAATCACTGTATCACTGCTTTTTCTCTGACCTTGAAAGGTCTTGAATTATTAAAGTGTCTCTTAAAAGTGCAACCTAGTTTCCAAGCCCTAACTTTTAAATGGCATAACCATTGTGAAATTTAGTTCTGGAATCATTTAGGCAATTTTTTCTGCATCACTTTAATTACAAAAAATTGGATGTTTCTCTTGCTTCAGAATGTTTTATCATCTTAATTAAAAATAATAATTTCATGTACACTGCAGTGCTGTGAACTCGGGATAGCAAACGTTTGAACAACTCAATAATACTTTTGCAAAAGTATCTTGAGGAGCTGAAAGAGTGGAGGAGTGTCTGGTAGCTGAGCAGCATCTGACTTCCTTAGTATACACCTAAGTTATATAGGGGTCTAGGTAGCTTTTAAATGCCACTGGGGTACAGACATGTTGTCTATGCTGTCTGTGAGCAGGAAGATGACTCCGCTGTGAGAACTGGAGGTAGATCAAGCTTTGAACTGTTTAACAAGAACACCTACATCTGGGCAGCTTGGACTATGGATGAGAAGGTTTCAAAGTATGATATAAGGATGGCAGCTCTGTCCTTTTCCTTGGGTTAGAGGTTTTCCTAGAAGAAAAGTCTCCTGTGTTTATATGATGCAGGTGGTGATGGTCTGCCCCAGAGTTGCCCTTGACACAATGAGGAAGAATCAGGACTACAGCTGTTTACCACTTATTATTTTTATATCTCATTTATTAACATCAGAGAAGTTACATGTCTTGCTGATTCCTAGGTCTGGGTTATTTTTTGTTCTCTTGTGCATAAGTGAGCTTTGTATACTGCAGAGGAAGCTTGCAATGGAAAATTCATCCCATCCTCCCTCCTTACAGGCATAAACTTGTGCCCGTGTTTCAGCTGGTACCAGAATCACTTCTGCTGCAGGAGCACTTGCAGGATGTGGTTGAAGCTGAAGCCTTGGCTGTGGGACAGCTTCAGGTCTTGCACATCACTTTGAGCTCTATCTAACAGTGAAGCCTTTGAATTCTGGGTTATTGTCAATGTTTACAGCAGTGTGAGTAGAACCAATTAGTGACTTGTGCTTTGTATGTGCTGTAATAACAGAGATGCTGTTTTCCCACTTTGCTAAATTGCCACAAGACAAGCAAACTTCCTCTTGGCTCTGAGGACGGAGCCTGTAGTGAAAGACAAAGTCCTCTTTGCATTGAATACCAACCTCCTGCTGCTGGGCAGGAGTATCTAAAGAAAGCAGGCATGGGAATGTGCGCGTGTGTGCTGAGAGGAGGAGCAGGGCAGGTTTTTTCGGTGTAGCTGTGGGCCAGGGTCTCTCACTGCATGTATATTGTGGTTCCACTGCAATAACAGGACAATGCAGTATTTTGAGGGCTGTTGTCGGCCGTCTGCTAATACGGATGCACTTACAGCCATATAATTTGTTTCCATGCATTGCTGCTTCATGGAAGCAAGGGGGAAATGGGGATGGGGGTAAAGGAGCAATTAGTTTTGTCTCTTAAGAAAAGCATTGTCCTGTGGATTCTGATAGGATCGCATCTATTTTTTCTGCTCATGTGTTTGTCACAGATCAAGCCCTGCTACCTCTGGCTTTCAATGTAATGACTTTAAAAGAGGCAGTCCCTGATTCCAGGCTCCTGCACTGTGCTGGAGCTGTGCAAATGTCCTGCAGGAATCCATTCTTTGTTTCTCAGGTACAGAAATGATGCAAAGAAGCATGACCTGTCCCTTTTGCTTCCTCCATCATAATAAGAGACACCTTTCAGAGTTAATTTCAGAATATTCTTTGTTGTCAGAAGTAATTTGGCCTTGAAGGGTTGAAACCCCAATCCCTGGACAATCAAATGCACTTTTGGATGTTTGTGATGTGATTTGCAATATGTTAAAAGCTCACTGCAAAGCAACAGGAAGCTTCTAGACCCCTCTCTCACTTCATCTGATTCTGTAGACTGAAAACAGTGTGGGTTTTAATTAGGAGATAAAGCTGTTCAGAGACGAAAAATTGAGAACTGCTTGCAGTCTTCACACACATTCCTTTTTCATAAACGTCCTCATGTGTGCACCTGCTCATGGAGAGCAGGAGCTCTGCTTCTGTCTGTGGGACTGGGGCTTGACAGAGTTGTGGAGCCACAGCAGCAAGGACTTGGGTTAAGGGTGACCAAAGGTGCGTCATCCTTCCGCCGAAGGTTCCCACTGCATCTCTGCTGGTGCTGGGGACCGGGACTAGTTCTCTCCTTTGGCAGAGATGTAGCTAGGGCAGGCAGCTCCACCACTGCAGTCTGTAATGAAAATTGCAGAGCCGAGGACTGTGGCACCAGTGAGCCTTTCTGGTGGGACAGCACCGTGCCCTCGGGACTGCAAAGCTCTCCCTGTGCGGCGCAGGCGTGTGTGCAGCAGCCGAAGGGTTGGGGGGTGTCCGAGCTGTAGGAGATGAAAGGAAATGCCACGTGGCTCTGGACCCGTCCCTCGTAAAACTTGCACAGCGATGGTAAATAGTAACAGTTGGTTTCTGCTCTGCGAGAGGAATTAAGCATAATAACGTGTTAGCCTAGACTGCTACCTGCCAGAGTTAGACAGACTCAAGACTAGGATAAAAAAAGATTGTCATCTGATTTTTCCATCTGGATGAGACTGCTCAGTTCGCCTGCTGACTCTTTCTCCGGAGGCCGAAGAGGAGCAACTGCTGCCGCACTCCCTGCCTCGCAGGGGGAGGTATGACTACCGAGAAGGGGTCCTGCAGGAACACAGATGTCTTTCTGGAGCAAACCGAGCTGTAGATCCAAACATGCTGATGGAAAACATCGTGAAAATACACACGCTGACCAACTGGTGTCTCTCCCCCGACTTGCTGCTCACAGAGCTGAAGTGATTTCAGATGCTGGACAGATTTATATAAAATGTTTTCATCCTGCTTGTCACCAGTTTAAAAATACATTAGCAGGGAAATTAAGCAACAGTTGTAAAGTATCCAGCATATTAATGCTAAAGTGATATGACCAGCATCCTATAAAAGAGGATTTCTATTTCCCGTCTAGAAATTAAACTGTATGTAATTACGATGAGGCCGTTCATCCTTTGGCCAGTCTAGCTGTCACTACCTGTTCAGTCGAGCTTCCCCCAACAAATTAGCTTTATAGCAAACCCACAAATAGTAATTAGCATAGAAACAGTATTTATTCTAATTATCCTCCAGTGGCTAGACTACTGCAAGAGTTAAGCCTCATTTGCATCCTTCTGCAAACAGCTGTGGATGTACAGAGAGCTGTCGTATCACCGATAGCGAGGCTAACGCCTAGGGTGTGTGAGATGTCAGCTTTCTGATCTGGCTGATGAGGCTTATAATTTCCTGCCAGCTTATAACGGCTTCTGGTTCTGTGATTGTAAAGGGGAAGGCAGCACTTGGGGGCCGAGGCAGCAGGGAATTGACTTACCTGAACGTCCTTCATCCAGACGTGACTTGTTCATTTGAGGTTTAAAGACTACGCTGCTCTTTTATTTAGCTGCTTAAGCCTGTAGTTTGCTTCCTTGTATGTTTTATTGTTAACTGCAAGGTTTTACATCCATATTAATAAGTCATCCAAGAAGTACTGTAGCACTAAATAACCTGCACTTTTCCAGTGAAATAGGTGTTGCAGTTTGCACAAATAGAACTGTCAGGTTTGCTACGACGACACAAATGTAACGGACCTTAGTCCAATGTAGAAATAGTCTTCAGAATAGGTTTTCAAGGATTTGTTATTGCTTTGCAATGCATTTTTCAGGTGAAATAGGCAACCAGGCTATAGTTCAACTTTTGGCCTAACTTGCTGGTCACTATTTAAAATCATCAAGTCATTTTTAATCTCCAGCTCTTTCTCTTCATGCGTGCCTTTTTGGATGGACAGCATGTCAGCTGCTAACTAAATTTCAGATTTTAGGAAGGCCTTTAGTCGTATAACTGAGGATGATAAAAGTTCTATTTAATGAGGAATACTCCTTTGCCATGGTCTTGATCAATAAATTAAATACATTAATTAAGTTGAGCTGTCAGGACCAAGGACTGCCATGAAGTCAGGGCAGCGGAGCTGGCCATTTATCAGAGGCAAAAATTTGTCGAGAAAAGGCAGCTTTTAATGGGCAATTCTGGAGTGCATGCAAATGAGCAAGTACATAAAAAGTCTAGCAAGGAGTGAGTGCCTGTCATCTGATCACAAGCGTTATAAAAGGAGGTGGATACGTCTGTGCAAAGTCATTAAATTTGCTTATCAAACTCCTTCCTGGAATTTTTGAACTTCAAGTTCTGAGGAGATGAACTGGCTTGTGAGGTGGGTATATAGTCTTAGGCATTTCCATTTTTTAATCTTAACTGAGAAATTCAATTGGGTTTATGTTTTGAGATATATACACATATATATGTGTGAAGTGATTTAAAATACAAGCTTATTAAAAAATAGGAAAGCTTTTATTGCTTTCAGAGCACTCAGAGAAATTAAGCTCTGCAGGTGGGATCTGGCACAGAGACTGGAACCAGACCGATGAATTCCTGCCATTTCAGTGCAGGAAACTTCCAGCGCTGTTTATTCCTGGTCCCATTATCTGCTCACAGGAGAGTCCTGTTGGTCCTGGTCTGGGAGAGTCTCACAGCTGGGTGCTGTGGGCAGAACCAGGGTCTCTTCCTTCTCCCCCAGGACCCATCACTGAAGAAGGATGGTCAGCAGAGTTTCAATGCCCAGTTACTGAGGTTCAAGGGTCAGAAAGCCATAGGGGCTCCATATCTTTAATTTTGCCCTGTGTACCATAGGTTGCTGAAAGAAGGTGACAGTATTTCTCTGGCAGTTCTGGGTGTGATGGCTCAGGGAGCATCTGTTAAGATTGTGTCACCGGAGGAGCCCCACGAAGCTGGTGTGGTGTGAGTGGCAGAGCAGCAGCAGCCCCTGGCTCTCCTGGGCAGAGAAGCTGCTCTGCCACAGACCTCTTTGCTACCACGTCTTTCTGTGCGGATGCAGTGGGAGTGAGATGGTGTGCTCTTCCCAATGTAGAAAGTGAAGCAGTGCATATAATTGCATGAAAGTTGCATCTCTGTTTTGGTACTTCCAGTTTAGCTGTAAAGCCCTGACCATATGGATGTACTCCTACAGCCACTCTGGAGGCAAGCTGAGAATAAAATGAGCTGTGTGCAAGTGCTGCAAGCCCGTGTAAATGAACCTGCCTGACAAACCAGAAACATGCCTTTTTGGTGTATAATAAAAATAAAATCATCTCCAGGCATAGAACCTTACGTATGTTCGATTCCTGTTGATTAAATAGTTCTGAGCTCAAAACAGCAAGAGAATGAGCCAGGGATGCTGATGCCAGGTTAGCGGTCTCTGAGGAGAGAAACATGGAAGGAGACAGTGCTAAAAAAACGTGCCTGGCCACGTGGGAGAGACCAGGGTCTTTGCTGTAGTTGAGAGATGACCCTGCTTTCTAGGGTGAGAAGGTGCGAGGAGGAGTGAGGACTTGCTCGCTCTTTTCTTAAGACTGCTCAGGAACGGAAGGCAGAGCTAGAGGGCAGGGATGTGCCTGTCTTTGGCCTCCTGAAGTGCAGCTGAGGTGGAAGAGGGTGAAGCTGAGAGGCTGTGACTGGTGGTAACTTCTGGATTGCTTCCTGGTCCTGCTCAATGAGACCATGAGGATTGCTGCCCCTTGCTGTAGTCCAGGGTTTTGTCTTGGGGACTTTGGAGAAAATTTTAAAAAGGTCCAAAGTGGCTGAAGCGTCTCCGTCCTAGAGTGAGCTGGACTCCTTAGAGAGTCATTTGTTTGCGATACTGGTCTTGATAAACATTTTAAAAATGGCCTTGGTACTTTGGCCATTGAAAAGCCAGGCTCTCTTTACTTTTTTTTCTTATACTATTATCAGCAGCTGTGACGAGTGATGCAATCCGTATGCCGTATGGAGCACCTATATATAAAAATCTGACATATGGATGTTGTGAAGTTCTCGGAAGATTCCACACGCCTCAGATCACCCACGTTTTAAAAACATTCTGTTTGGGAATTAGTTATTGAGATGTTAGGTTGAATTCCCTGAAGTGAAACCAGGCAAATTCTGCTGGGAACGTTCGTAGCATGGACTTGGGTCCGAATTACTCTTTTCGGGCCCTGATGGGGCACTGCAGGATTTGGGAAGGATGTGTTTGGGCTGAATGCTTTCAAGCTGTCTATCCAGGTGACTTTACTGGGTCTGCTGACCTCCCAGATCTCAGCTGTTCCTAGCTTGAGGTTTTTCACTGTCCTCTGCTGCCCCTCACCTGGTTGGGAGCCCCTCTCTACATTGGCAGTATGGGAGGGGAGGATCAGACACAATATTGCCAAACACCTGGTTTCTCAAAAAGGTCTTCAAGACTCTTGATGCTCAAAAGTGTTGTTTTGCTGCATAGAAATTAAGACAACCTACTGGCTGCTGTTATGTGGGACTTGAAGAAGGTCGGGCATTCAAAGGGAAGCAGAAGTCAGTAAAGCACAGAGTTTGCAAGAAGTTGCTCCCTTTGCTAACATTGATTTGCCATGCTGCTGTAGCTCATCATGTCAAAATGTTTATCTGGAAGTTCTCCGTGGCTAGACATCTTTTTTTTTTTTTTTTTTTAATTCTTTTTTTATCCACTGAGATGGGAGTCCACTCTTCCACTGCCGATGAGGCTGATGCAGCAGTGCTGGCTGTGCCAGCCTCCCCGGGGAATTTGCCATTGGAGTGTGTGAGTGAGCAGCAAGGTGGGCAGAAGGCATGGTGGGCATGCTGGCTCCACACAGATGGAGCAAAATCCACGATGGAGTGAGCAAGTGGTAAGGAGGAAGATACATATAAACTGAAAGACTTTTCAGTTTTACTCGCTGTTTAAGAAGCACATAGCAAGCGCTATAAAAATACAGATGAATTTTCTGGAGCTGGTTGATCCTCCCATGGCCTCAAGAAAGGCAGATGGAAATGGGTCCATCTTATCTGCTGATGTGGGGGCTTGTTTGGGGTGAGTGTGAATACAAATTCTGCCCATACATGAGGATAGTGATCCTGAGCTTTGCTCCTCAGATACCATCCTTCTCCCAGCACCTGAGATGTGCTGTGGCCCCAGATGTTTGTGCCAATGCCTTAAGTTGCCATGAAAGGCATCTCAACTTGCTGCTGTCCTTTCTGTCAGTTTTGTTCTTGCGCGATGGCAGAGGATTGACAGCCATTTGGATTCTGCTTTCTGAAATGCTTAGTGTAGGGATTCAGTGATGTGGAGTAGCAGCAAGTGGCACATTCTGGAGCTTGGTTATTTAGGAGCTCAGGTTATAGATGTACATAACCCCCTTTCTCCCCAAAGAGCTGTCAAGGTGAAGTTAATTCCACTACCAATAAATGTTTGTTGTAATCTGTGAAGCAGTAGCAAGAGAGCGAGCCTTCAGCAGGTGTCTGTACATCACTTTAATCTGCCATCAGCCTGTTACAATGGCTGGTTCACAGTGATGTCTTAGTTATTTGCACGTGCTGTGCTACAGTGGCCCTCCTTGCTTAAAATCCTTTGCAGGGAAGAAGCATTTTTCTCGCATTTATTTGAAATGAAAGCTGTTCCCTAGAGTCATGTCAGCTGCAGGAATCCAGACCCGAGCACGAGTGTCTGCATTAAAAACTGGGCTCTGGGCTCCATTAAAATACCGTGAGTGCACATGTCACAAACAGAGGAAGGCAGCGCAGCGGCACAGGCACTTAAAGGATTGCATCCCTGCCTGGAACCAAGGGGCTTTTGAAACTGAGGGGCTGCAACTAGGGGACAATTCTCTCCTCTCTTCTCCTCTTCCAGCCCCCTACCTCCACCCCCAGTCAACTCTTGGCTTTAAACTTTGTCTGAAATGATATGCTTGTCTCTGGGTAGTCTTCCCCTGTATTTTAATTGGGGATGGCAGGTGAGACATACAGGCAAAGACCTGGAAATAACCTGGAAAACTGAAACAGTGGAGCCAAAAAGACAACCCTCCAGTTAAAGGTGGTGATGGTAACTGCCAAATTTTGGGAGTATTTGCAGACTTGTGATTAGGTTGTACAAAACTGTATAAAACTTTGAATATGACCAGAGTTTGAGGGCTCTGAGCAGTGAATGGCAGGGCTCCAGTAAGAGCGATGTCTATCGTAACACTTTACTACCCAGTGTAAGCAACAACACATGCTGATGGGTTAATAAACAAGACATGCTGATGGCTTAATACATCTTTTTTGCATTTAAGAGAAAAGTACCTGTCATCTTCCTCTCTGCACAAGAAGTTGCAGGTGGTTGTGTGTGTATGTATGCGTGTCCTTAAAATAAATAAGCGATGTGTTGCCATTCGTTGTTCCTCAGCCAAGTTTTGATCTCCTCTGCTCCGTCTAGGTTTTATAGGTGGCTCGTTGCCATGATGTAGGAGTGCCTTTTATTTCTGTAGCGAACACTGTGGCCACTACCCGTTTGATATTGAGATCGTGGTTAGAGAGATGCTAGGAGAAAGGTTGGACTTGATGACCCTGGAGGTCCTTTCCAACCATAATGATTCTGTGATTCTGTGATATTAGTCTGTTTTCCCTTGATTCCTTCTGGAGGAGCAGGGTCGGAGCAGAGTGTTTCGGTTGGCTTTGCTGCTCGGTTTTGGTGTGGCAGCATCAGTGCAGGTGTATCTGTTATTAGGGAAGGTTGGATCCAAGGGGACCTTGAAGTGGAAGGGATTAGGGTTTATGGTAAGGTCCCAGTTCCTGGGGGAACTAATTCCTCAGCTGATGAGAAATGCTGTCACCTGCCTTAGCAGGTGCTTTGCTTTAAAGCATGTGAGTAATCCATTTTGAACCTGGATTAGAAGCTGCGATTGCATTTTGACATTGTGAAAATGAACTAAAGAGCAATAATAAAGCCCAAAGAAGAGATTTGGACTGAAAAAAATGAAGACTCTCATCTCACACACGCTCTGATCTTGTCCTACTCTTTTTGACTATGGAGCTGAAGCAAAGAGGAGAATGCTCAGGGCTATTCAGATTTTCAGTGCAAAGGACTAATGTTTTGGTGAGATGAGCAGGAAATAATGGCCAGAGACTTGCAGAAGAGCAGTGGGATTTGCATTGATTTTGAATCCCTGCTTAGCATTGCAGAAGGTCATCCAAGATCGGAACTACAACAAAGGGCATGTCAGAGGTGGGGAGGAGTGGAGAAACAGAGATCCCACAGACGCAAAGTGCACTAATCAGAACGTAACCAGCAATTTATGGGCATTACGGATTCTTGTTTGTGTTCAGTGGGTGTTCTTAGGCAGAATTAACAATTTTCTCAAAGGTTTTCCAAAGTGTTAATCCTGGTAACTGGGGTAATGCTGTGTAAGTGGCAATTAACTTCTCTGTAGCTCTTTGGCAGCCTGAGAAGACTCTGCTGCCATTCTCCCCTCCCAGTCCTAATGGGGAAGGCAGAGGCTGGAGAGATCGAGTCGCAGAGTTTCTTTGTTAGGTTCCTGCAGCCGGTGCTGTTGAGGATGGCAGACAGGGCCCTGCGATCACAAGTGGAGCTTGTGCATTAGGAACACCCAGAAGGTGAGTGAGTGTCTGTGACAAAGTCTTGGTTTAAGGATCTTAGCTAGCATCGTGAAGAAACCCAGGGGCAAAGGAAAGGATAGAAGCCAGTTCTCGCCAGCCGTGCTCAGCTGCCTGCGTTGGTGGAAGGGTGAGCTGCTTGTTTTTTCCAGTTCCCTCCTTCAGCACCAGATTTTGTTCGTATTTTGTTCCAGCCTCTGCAGGAAGTGAAGCAGGGCTCATGCGAGCAACTCTTTGCTATCTAGACCAACTGTGGGAGCAGAGGAGGTATATTCTATAAGGAAATGTCCATCTGGAAGCAAAGAGTACAATATGAGGGCCAGCACAAGCAATCCAGACAGGAGCCTGGATTTGGACTTTCTGAAAGGCTGCATCCTTCTATCAGTTCAGGACACCTCATTTCCAAAAGCGTTAAGAATTTCCATATAGCTTTAGTCTATCTCCAGATTCCCACCCACTCAATCTCTTATTAAATGAAAAAATTTCCACTTTATGATTAATCCTTGTTTTCAGGGCGAGCTGCAAAATAGTTGAAAAACTAAGACTTATCTGTCTGCTCCTTTCCTTCTGCCTTTTTAGTTTGCAAATGAATGTAGGGTCATCTTACATCATTTGTCTTCTTAGAACTTTTGCCAGTTTTAATTCAGTAAAACGCAGTAGTCATTCCTCATACTTATCTGTAAATTGCATTGAATCTTGTTGCAGTCATATTAGATGGTAATGATTTATATGCCTTCTAATAATTTATTTGATTATGCCAGCTATGTTCCATTTTTAAAGAATTATCGAATTAATGCTCTTGTGTAGGGAACAAAGAGAAATATTTTCCATAGTTCTTACTTTGCCTTTCCGCAGTTTGGCACAGTGCTGCATGTTTTGTTCATTAATACAGTGGTATGTAAGGATCAGGCTGACGATTTATTACAGGTATTTAATATTGTTAGGCTTCAGGTTGCGCAGCAGCTGCACATCCCGATGTAAACATGGTGGGGTGCGTGTCGGTGTTTAGGTGGTTCTGCCGTGTGCGTGGCCCCAGATTCTGCAAGCCTGCGATGGGCACAGAAGAGGCTGGGGGCTTTGTGCTCGGCTGCTGAGGGTGGTGTGAAGGAGAAGGACAAGAGACGCTCTGTCAGAAATCTCAGTGGCAAAACGTGTTGAGTCTAAGGAGCCCTCTCACTCCCCTCATCAGCAAAGGGCTGAATTCAGTGAAGTAGTTAAACACAGGTTTAAGTTGAGGATTAGACTTATTCCCACTGATTTCAGGCAGTTCTTCTCTCAGAAATAAACAAATATGAAATGGGGCTGCTGAGGAGTGGCAGGGAGAGAAATACTCAGCAGGACTAAAGGAAAGTGGTTCTTCCATCTGGTGCGTCTCATACATTTGAAACTTAAAGTATCTCCTTTCTTGATGGAATGCCTACCCTGTTTTCTCCCTTTTGGAAATGTGTGCACAACTCCTGGATAATATGACTCCCACGCCAGCTAACAAAACACAAAGAGGTAGAAAGAAGCTTCAACTCTAGGGGGAAAACTCGTCACTTCATGAAAAAATGATGTCGTTTTCCTTGACTTGCGTATTTAGAGAGGCACAGGATGGAGCAAAGTCATTGTACAAGTGCAGATAACCCCCAACTTCTTTTTTTCTCTAAAATGTCTCTTTGAAAAATGGTAAGTTTCTTTCTGAATATGTTGGCATAAAATACTAATTTTTGGTAGTGTTTGAATGCTGCTTACTTTTACCATTTAAAAGTAGTATTACACTGCTGAGACACTGGACTTCTGACAGGATGAAATGTGGATACTTCTTACTGAAATTGGTTGTGAACGCTCCAGAAGGAACACTGTTGCCTTTTCTAGAGTCTGTGTATGGGCTGGTTTTGTGTGAGACTGAGAGGAGAGGTAGTACAACCCAAAGGGACAGAAATGATGGGTGGGAAAACAGAATGATATATTACCCAGTGTAAAAGCACCTGGAAACATGCAGAAAATCAAACAAGAAATGACTTCCTCGCAAGAAATTAAAGCATTCAAGCAATGAAATGAATAATTAAACAGACATATGATATCCTCTCCCCTTAAACCAAGTTTTTCTTCTCCTGAAGCAGTTGAATTTTTAGAGGAGAATTTGAATCTTGACACTGTAAACTGCCCAGCCCCTAGCTCTGCTCTCCAGTGGCTCAGCCCCTGCGGTTCATTGGAACTGGGGAGCCGGATCTGCAGCCTGGGTCACTGCATCCGCCCCAGGTACAAAAATACACCCCATGTCTCCTCACATCACAGCTTTGCTCTTTCTTTTCTTTACCCTTCCTGATTCACTTTGCTGTTGCTGGGTTCATTCTGCCATGGAACATCCCTGCATTTGGGAATAGGGCTCCTTAACATCTCTATTTGTGGGCTGTTCAACATGATTTGCTGTTTGACATTACCGAAGGCAGCTGTGTGCACGCCAGAACGTTGTGGGGGCTGCTGAACTGCAAAACCTCCCGACTTCAGGGTTTCCTTTACACCGAGGTATTCTCACTTTTAGACAATACCTGTTTGCAGTGTCATGTGTCTTTTGGCTCTTTACTGTTCTACAGATGACAAGGAGCAGAGAGCCGAAGCTGAGGAGTACCCTGGGTGCTCTGCAGAGCTGCGGTGTGTGAACGCAGGGCTGCTCCCAAAACTGTTCCTGTGGCTGCTGAGGAGTGTTGGTGTTTCAACAGTCACTTGTTATTGGCTGATACTCTCTTTTTAAATGTTCTTGTTTTGTAATGGTCATTTGCACTTGTACAACCGCCTTGGTAGTTTGCTAAGAGGCTGATTTCATAGTGATCTTTTCATAGAAGTGGTTATGAGGGAATGCAGCAATCTTCTGCCGGATTTTCTACTCCGTTAAGCAGCCATATCATTTCCATGAACAGAAATCCCTGCTTATACAGGAGTTGGCTTTGGCATGTTGAGGCCATTTGGGTTTTTGCAATCATACATTGAAACACAGCTGGATCCTGCCTGGACTCGTTCTCTGGCTATCCATAGCTATTTTTTGGTGAAGACCTGGCAGTACCATGTCTGGAAGGTCTCATTTCCTTCTTTGCTCCTGGGGCAGCTTCATTATAAAGACACATTAACGTGTGTAAGGCAACATGGATCCCAGGGACTTCTCTGGAGCTGCCAGATTTGTGCAAGCAAGTAGATGGCCCCGAGGCATGGCTGGTTCCCTGGAGCTTGGCTGGTTCCCTGGAGCTTGGCTGGCCCCAGGGCATAGCTGGTTCCCTGGGGCACAACTGACCAACTGAGGGTGCTGCTTTGACCCTTCTAACAGGCCCTCCTCCTTTCCCACAACTTCCTCCTGAACTATTGCCTTAGCTCATTGACCAAATCCTTATTATTTCCTTTCATCTGTTGTGACCATTTAATGAGGTTTGGGCTATTTTTTTCCAGAGATGTGAAAAATTGGTTCCCTGCACGCACTGGCCTTTTGCTTATTCTTGAAAGCACGATGTAGAGAATTGCATCGCTGTCTGTTTCTGTTCTGGTGTTCATTAATCTGTTTTTCCGCTAGGGCTCTGTTATGAGAGAAGATTAATATTACCGAGAAGATACTTGTTTGTTTCAAATATTTTGTTTCCTTTCTCTGTTGGGAATACTAGTATAAACACCAGGCAATCTGAATTTAAATAGCTAAAGTATTAGTCTTGCTATTCCAATTGCTCGTCATTACACTTGAGGATATGGTTACAGCTGATTATACAAAAATACCTGAGCCATACATTTTACATTCTCAATCAGCATATTATAGATGAACTGTGAAAATTGGAGATAGCTTTTTACGATAATTGGGAGATATTTTCCTTGAAGTATGCAAGACTCTTGAGAGAAGTTGAATTGCTTGTCTGTAATTCTGTTATAAGCTTTACTGATGTTTATTTAACATGCGGTTTATTGCTACTGAATATTTTTCTTGTGGCTCTCTGTCAAAGGCTGCATATTCAGAAGGCTGCTCTCAGTTTTTATATCCTTTGCACAGTGGCTTGTTCATTAGACCCATTCTGAAGCATCCTCCACAAGCCTGACTCGGGCACAAGGCAGCGGCGCGCTTATGTGGAGAAAATGTAAATTGTTATTGCCTGCGCAGCCTCCTTCAGCTCCCCCTTGACCTGTGAGGGTAATCAGCCAGCCCGGGGCCCAAATTACAAATGAGCTTAGATTCCTCCAGCCCTCAAACTGGGCCCTCTGGGGCCACCTGAGACCCAAAATGCTAATTGCAGTGGACCCTTGGTTCTCGCCTTTGGAGGTCTGAGGTTGGGAGCTGGTCCTTGAGTTGCTCCCACAGGTCTGGGCTGTCCTGTCCTCTGTGCCAGCAGCACAGGTGGCTTTAACTGCCCTTGGCTTGGGGGTGTCAGTACCTTGCAGGTATCCCCCTAAAAAGCTGTGTGGGGCACCCCAAGGTGCTCCCTAGTAGCAGAAAACATGCAGCTCAATGTTTTAAAGGGAATGAGGGAATTTCACTGGGACAGTGCAAGCAAAGACCAAAAGGGACATCAGAGAGGCTACTTGCCCAGCACATCGCTGCTCCAGGCCCTTCAGCTGGGAAACCAGCTGAACCCACAGCTTCTTCTAGCACCAGGAGGTTGAGCTGTGCCAGGTGTGGGAACTGATGCAAATGCACAGGACAGTGAGGTGGCCATTTGGAGACCCAGCTCCCAAAGAGTTCCTGGCCCTGGCTTCCTTCATCTGCAGAAGCTGGACTTGGCTGGAGATGCTGCTGGATTCTTAGAGTCCATTGCATGCATTCCTGGTCAGCTCTGCCTTGCAATTATTGCAAATAAAAGTGAAGAGGAGCCATACTAATCGCTTTGTTGAGATTCAGCTTAAATTCAGTTAAAAAAAAAAAAAAAGTATTTTAAATGAAACAAAGGAAGCATTAATGCAGTAAGCTGGAATTTGTGAGATGTTGCTAGTGAGGGTTTAGCTTGTCCCAGGGTAGACAAGGTGCAGACTGGAATCCCAGGTGAGAAATGAACGGCTTTCTGGTAATGGCTTCATGGTAATGCATGGAAGGTTCCAGCCCTCACTTCTCTTTGTTGGCACATGTGAACAAGGTTACTTTGTGCTTGGCTATGTTTGCTGCTCTTGGCTCTCAAGAGTTAGTTTCTCTACGGCTTTAGGGCACACTCATTTTCACTAGCATGAGAGATCGCTGCTGCTCCTGTCCATCCCATCGGGGCTCAGGTAGAGGTTTTGTGTGGTTGGGTGTCGGCAGCAGCATCTCCACAAAGCGGGTGTTGTAGGTGACCCGGGGCGGTGGGGCACAGATCGTGCCTCAGCTTCTGCACAAGGATTTGGAGGTCGCAGCGCCCAGCTGAGAGATGCCATAAAGCACTTAACTCTGGTTTGGCTGGAGTCATGTTCAGCACTGGGTGTCTGGATGGAGCCCGCTGAGCCACGTTATCCATTTGGTTTAGTGTTTACAGGGTTGATCTCTGGGATATTAACTCCAGAGGAGATTTTTGTCTGTTTACCAAAATGGAAATTGCCTAGTTCAGGAGTGGGCTGCAATCCCTTCAGAAAACTCATCTTTATTATATTTCCTGTAATCACAGCTGAAAAACAAACACACGTTTCCGAAACATTCTTCAGTTTTTCACCCTGCTATTTCTTGCACAGGCATTAATCATCCACTTCTGCATTTAAGTACAGAGCACTGAGTATTGCAGTGAGGAACTGGCTTCACATGCCTGGTGAAAAAAGACTGGTTTTATGGTGAGATGCTGATTGCTTTTTGGAGCAATGATAGCACCAAAAAAATGTGCCTTGACCTGCATTCCAGAGGTGTTGGGTGCATCAGGACTTTGGCAGAGCTAAGCCCTGGTAGCCCAGTTGTAGAACGTGCTGTCTTGCGCTACAAATGTACAGTGGTGGCTTTTGGCTTGGTTATAAGCCTCGCCCAGCTCGGTGATCATTAGATTACCAAGCATGTGCTGGCTCAAGCTGTGCAGGACATGACACACTGGAAATTCAGGATGCCCATTTTTTGCCTGCTGTAGTTTGGTGGAGACAGTGGGATTAGCCCAGTGAGCACGTAGCACTGGGTATGTTCAGTGTAACTTATGATTATGAAAATGCAGGTGTTCCCAAGGCATCGGCTTAGAGTTGAGTGACAAAGAGATGTCTCAATCATTATTTTCTTCCCTCTGGAAGGGGCTGGGTGGGTGTCTGGATGGGGAGTTAGCAGGGTGGGAGCAGAGTGCCCAGGCAGCGCACCAGTGCCCTGCTCTGTCATCTGTGCTGCTCCTAAGGCACTTCTCCAGGCCCCTTCTTCCACCATGATCTGCCCCTCTGACCTGAGTCCTGCTCATCCCCGGGTGTCTCAGCCCCACGTGGTGAGCCCATGAGCAGCAGCCGCAGCAAGCTGAACCTGAGCTTTGCCTTTCCGTGCGGCCCTCAGCTGAGGCACGAGGGCTTGGAAAGGAAAAGCGGTTCCTGGCAGGGATGAACTGCCTGGCTCATCGTGCTGTGGTGGCAAGGTCAGAAATCCCGAAGAGGCTGGAACAATTCTTTATACCTCAATGTATTGCCACAAGTAGCTGCTGTTTGCCATCAAGCAAGAGCTGTTCTTTTTTGTCTTCGGATTTTAAACTGCTCTGGTCAGCTCTCACAGCAGAAGGGTCAAACACAGCTTACAGTTGTCTTTGGCTGCTGGAGAGCCTTCGCCCTCCTGGGCAGCCTTTCTGTTTCAGCTAGAAGCTTGACACGGAAATAGGCAGGGCTGCTAATCCCTCTCCCCTTCTGCGTCTGAGCCCACTGGGCTCGTGCACGTGGGACACAGTGTTTGCAGGCCAGTCATACCCAGACCAGCAGTGGGATCTGTGCTAAGAGCAGTGTCTGGAGCCTCAGCTCAAAACCCACCCTTCCCTGCCCCAGACTTGCCATCCAGCAGCACGGCACATCCTGGCAGTGCCTCAGCGGGTTTGTGCAGCTGCCTCTGCCTTTGAGAGCAGCGAGCCTGGGCCAGGGAGAGAGACTGTGTGAGCCCCGTGTCCACATCCCTGGCACAACCTGAAAGCAGGATCCAAGGAAACCACCCCAGTGATTTGAAAATGTGTTGCTCTGTAATTTTCTGTGCAGTCTTACATTGTTCTGAAGAAATGCAACAAACGAGCGCCTGCTGGAGACCCTGCTTGTAGGTGGTACCTATTGTTCAACACGAAATATTGCTAAATAGGAATTTCAAGGTAGCAGGTTTGTAGTGGGGAGGAACGTAGAAGGGTGGATGCTGTGGGCTTAAATTTGCAAAAATTTTGGACTGCAGTAAAGCAAAGCGGTAAAGCTGTGGACTAGGATGTTTAAAAATTTAACAGACTGGCAGCCTGCAATACTGGAGACTTTTAAAAATTAAAATGCCACCATATTTAATGGAGTCACCAAAGGTAATGATAAAAATGTAATTGCTTCTGATAAGACAAATATTAAGTAAAGAATACAGTAAATCTCTACAGGCTTGGCTAACCTAGGTAATTTAAAATGAGTTCTATTTCTTAGAGCTCAATGTGCAAGGGAAATGGAGATTATATATGGTTAATATTTGCAGGATAAACAGCCAGTAATTTAAGTTGATGATGGACAAACCCAAATCCTCTGGGTGATCGCAGCGATGCTCCTGTTTGAGTTCAGTTTAACTCAGGTTTGACATTGAGACCTCAGTTCCAAAAAGCACTTAACGGTGAGGTGACTGAGGGGTAAGGGTGTTTGCAGTTTGTTTTCAGGATCCCTTCTGTGGCCTGAACGCACTCATGCTTTGATTGCACAGGTACATGAATTTAGTAGAAACAGTTTATTTTTCAAGTTTAACACATTTTAGTTGACATAATCGTAAAGACCTTATATTTCTATTGGATTTCAGACTGTTAAAATTGAGAAGACAAAACATCTTTCAAAGCTAACATTGAATCTGATGCTTAACTTCAGTCAAGAAGCAACTTGTTTGTAAAATAGAAGCAATATAACCAAATGATGGGTCTACTGCTGTGATGGAAACAAAATAGCAAACAGTCTTCTATAATTGGTTTGGATTTAGAGCCCGCAATTTCTTCAGACCTTTCTCCTCTGTATGCATGGTTTAAAAAAATCAAAACATATCATCCCCCAAAACCCAGAAAATAAAAGCAAGCGTGCAACACTTACTTTGGCAAATCTCAGAAAGAGAAATCCAATATGAGAGAAAGCAGGATCAGACATGCTGTGCCAATTTCAATCAACAGATGTAACTGGTATTGAATTCACTGAAGCTGTGTCTGTTCATACCAAGAGTGAACTTGGCCAGACGATTACACTCCATTTTAATAGGAGATGAATAATGAATATTGATTAATAGCATCGCAGGTGTTGCTGCAGAGGAGCTAGAGATACAACAGGGTATGTGGTAGGTTCTCCAGCCTTCCTGCTGTATTGGCCAAGAATCTCTGGTGGCTCATGGTGCTTCTCAGTCTCAGGTTCACAGAAGGAAATCAGGGCTTGGTGCGAGTCGTGGAGCTGGGCTGTCCCAAGGCTCCCCCATGGTTTCATAGAATGTGTTGGGTTGGAAGGGACCTCTAAAGGCCATGTAGTCCAACCCCCCTACAAAAAGCAGGGACATCTCGAACTAGGTCACGTTGCTCAGAGCCACACCAAGCCTGACCTTGAATGACTCCAGGGATGGGGCCTCCACCACGTCTCTGGGCAGCCTGTTCCAGTGATCCACCACCACCATATTAAAGAGCTTCTTCCTCACATCTAACCTAAACCTACCCTTTTCTGGCTTAGAACCATTACCTGTTCTCCTGTTGCTACAGACCCTCAGAACAGATCTCTCCCTGCCTTCTTATTGGCCCCTTTCAGGTATTGGAAGGTCACTATAAGGTCCCCCAGGAGCCTTCTCTTCTCCAGGCTGAACAACCCCACCTCTCTCAGCCTGTCTGCGTAGGTTTGGGCTGGGCTGCCCGGGCAGGACTGCAAAGCAGGCACATTGGGGCCATCTGAGTGTCTGGGGAGAGGGGTTGTTATTGAAGGCTGGGTTCTGCTCTGGGTGGTAGAAAAGGGTGGATTAATGTTTGAGCCATCAGTGTAAACTGGAAGAAGTACCTTATGGAAAGACGAGAGTGCTTATAGTGCTTATAAGCTGTCTTGGCATCCTAACAGAGGTTTCTGATGGACTTGGGCATTAGCAAAGAGGAACCTGTGTGTGTCTGCTGTGGAAATGCTGAACATGGAGTATTCACGGACTATTGTTAGCTGAGCTACAACCAGAGCTACAGAGGGTTTAAAAATAGTATGTGCTGCTGGGAGAAACCGTAAGGTAATAGTATGAATTAATATATTGTATTCATACCCACAGCATGCTTTTCTTTAGGCAGGTGGGTGTTAATTGCGGTACGTTACACCCGTGTCATAGATCTCAGGGATAGCTGCATGGCTCTGGGGATGAAGGGACAGAGTGCCGTGGCTGTGGAGGTGCTCAGGAAGGTGTGGGAAGGCCAGAGGTGGCTGTAGGCAGGGAGGAGGCAGTGGGTCTGTGCAAGGCAGACGTCCCTTGCGCTCTAACGCAGCAGCGTTTAAATTTAGAACTCTTACGCGACCCAATGTCAAGTCAGAAATGTGTTGTTGAAAGTATCGAATCAGCTCCAAGTGGCTGCCTTGTAAATCTCGGGAGTGGAAACTGGCCTGAGGCGAGCAGCCGTCTCTGCCGCATCTTTGCTTGAGTGAACTTTAATTTGACTCTTTATCAAGAAAAGCAGTGAGAGAAAGAGGGGAAAAAAGATGAATACAGAGCGAGTTGCACAAAATAAGCTTTGTATGAGTAAAGGTGATTTTGCTGGAGACTTTGCAAGGACTTTGGTGTGCCCTAAAGGAAAAGCAAAGTCCCATTACAAAGTGGAGGGGGAGAGGAAGAGGGGCTGGAGGAGCTCAGAGAAATGCTCTCATTTTGACTTTGACAGCTCCTTTTGACTTTACTTGGTTGAAAGTGTGCAGAGAGCTTCCAAAAATGAAATTATTTCAAATTGGGCTGTTAAAATGTGGGGCCAGTCTGGAAGGCAAGCCGTACTTTGTGTGTGGCGTTGATTGCGTAAGCTGCTGACAAAGAAGAACCGAACATCTCTTAGCACCAGCAAGGGCTCCGATCGGTGAGCCCTTCATTCGCAGAGTGAGGGAAACAGGGGCTTAAACGCCCTCTGGAATTTTGAGCAGTTCCTGGCTAGCGAGGTTTTCAGTGAGGTCCACATTATGAAAAGATCTTGTCAATGCGGTGAAAGCTCTGCAAACTGCATCGTGTCTTCGTTGATTATCTGTGGGTACATTGTCATCCGCCATGCTGGAGACCAGGGAATATTTTGAGCCAGCAGTTTCTTGCAGTCTCAGACAGTGTAAAAATAAAGAAAATATTAGTGACAAGTGAAAGCTTAATCTCAGGCCAATTTATAGTCCTGGGAACAACATATTTTGGAGCAACCTGTTACTGATATTTGGGGGAGATGCTGCATTTTGTGGGTGCTGTGCAGAGACTGATTCAAAGGAGCTGCTGGTTCACAGAGTCTGTGGATCAACCAGGATCTGAAAAGCAAATTGGTCTTAAATGAGCCAAGTCACTTTTCAAAGCTGTGGTCTAGAAATTTAGCTTTTTTACCATTTTCACGGGCCAAATATTTGATATTTAGCAAACTACAAGTTTTACACATGTCCATATGTTGACAGCAAACATAAACATTTATGTGAAGTAACACTGAAAGTCTGCATTCTTCACACATTGGAAGAGTGTCTCGAATCCATTCTATTTTCCCTGAAGGAATATCAAAATAATTTTATAAAAGGAAATTGGATTTAAAAATAATGCTTAGTACTGAGTATTCTAAATATATAGCTCTACTAGAAAACCTGCTGTTTTCCTTTTTTTCAGGAAAACAAGAGCAACATAATCTCACTGCGTGCATACATACAACGTGCATAGCCTAAAAATCAATCATGGAAATAAACAGTCAAATAGATGTTCAAGTAGCTCAGTCTGTTCAGTTTATTAAAGAGAACATAACTTGCAATACCCACCCAAAGAATTACAATCCGATTGATGCTATAATCTTCCCTTGGATTTTTTTTCATACACAGCGTATCACCATTTCTTCCTCAAAGTAATTGAAGTGCTTGAGAAGGCAGAATGTATTGAGACTTTCTAAGAAGTAGAAATACTTTGTCTGCTCACCTTGCCTGGTGGTCTGGTGGTTTCAGTTGAGTCATGGCATGACTGGTCTTGGTGGGCCTGCAGTGGAGAAGCCTCCGTACTTCAGTCTGCCAAAGTCATAAGCATACACATAGCTGCATCAGGTCTTTGCTGCCCTTACTGATTTATTCAGTGTCTTCTAAGTTCAAGCCTGGACACATACACATTTTCACACCCTAGAACAGTAAAACAAGCTGGCACAAAACCAACCATAAACTGTGAAACCCCAAAATATCAGGAAGGAAGAAGCGTGAGTTATTTTTGAAGCACCTGCTAGCACCTCTTTTGTTAGGGGAAGAATTCTTGTGAGCTTCTGAGAGGTGCTCTGGTAGATGCTGAAGCCTGTCATAAAGCTCTTTGTTCAAAAAGAAATCTTAACTAATGTAAACTATTTGAAGAAGTGTTTACCAATAAACTTAAAAATAGCTTTAGCTATCTTCTTATCTTAGAGACCTCCCTTTTCCTCCAACCCTGGCTATTTACAAAAATTTATTGTCTTGAAGCTAGGTGAATGGTTACAGAAAGCGTTTTTTTCCCCTTTGACATCCATATTGGAGGAGAAAATTATGTTAAATCCCCTTCAGCTTAAAGCTAATTAGAGCTAGTAATGAAGTCTTTGTTCTTGTATGCTGCTTCTCTTCTAACTATGATAATTATGTAAGGGTAGCGGCATCTGTCTGGGAGGTTGCCAGGCTGAGAGGCTTGAGCAGAAAGCTGAGGTCTTTTTGAGCTGTGGGTGAAGTCGGGTCTGTGCGGCTCCAGTGTCAGAGCCAAGCTCTCCTGTGGCTCTTGTCTTACAAACTGGCAGGGTCCAGTGCCCACCACAGGACACCAGCACAGTCAGTGCATCCAAAATCATCATCTACCTGTGTATGCTGTAGGATGAGCCATCTTAAATTTCAGCTCAAGTGTAAATCTTGGGAAAAAAGAGGTTGCTGATATGGTGGAAAGAGGTTAAAAAAGTCTTACAATATATAGTGCTTCTGGGCTCTTCACTCATTTAGCTACGTGGGTCTGCCTGAAGGTAGACGGGTGCCTGAGTTTCTCATGGGACTGGGTGAAGAAAAGAAATGATAAGGTGGGGTGTGGTGGGGTGAAGACCACACTTGCACCTGTAACAGACTACCAGGCTTTGATCATTTTAGTCTGAGTTTAGTGTTTATGAAGGAAGGTAAAGGATCTGAGAACCTGCTCCCAGATACTTCTTTTACTCAGTCAATGGCAAATGAAGTGGGAAATGAAACTGCCACTTTGAGCGAGTTATTTCAAAGCTGAAAGCTTTGAAGGTCAGCCCCACTGGCATGACATTTTAGCCAAGGGGAGCAGAGAAGAGATCATTCCGTGAGTGACGCAGAGATAGTTGTGACCTTAATGGAGTCGTAAAAGCAGAACGAGGCACTGTGGAAGTGAGTTGCCAAATCCAAGAAAGGGTTTTATATTAAATCATGAACAAAACAAGCAGTGAAGAGTGCTTCCCTCTTTTCTTGTCAAAATAAAAAGCACAGTTTTGCAATTGACTAATTTTTTTCAAAAATAGTTCCTGTTTAGTAACCATCATTAAAATAAGCTCTAACTTAGGTACTCCAATATGTGAACAAAAGTATCTCTTACCCCTGAGGGTATTCTGTTCTCATCTAATTATCTTCTTTGCAGAGGTAATTCAGCTGTTTATAAAGGACCCATCAGAAATCTGTAAATTTCTGGTGGGGTTTATCACATATTAGCATTGGTTGAAGGCAAGATTTTAAAAACATTTGAAAATCAGAATTTTGTAGTTGAATTTCATGCTCTCCAGTAGAGCCCCAATGCCATGTATTGATGACCAGTAGAGCACGGTAATGGTTCCTACCATCTTGTCTGATGGTGGTTGCTTCAAGAGTGCTAAAACTTCTCTGGGGAAAGGATGTGGGGTAATTCACCATTAAAACTGCTCCGATAGGCAGAATCTCCAAATTGAAATGTCTTCTTTTAAAGATGTTTTAGATCAAGCATGAATTAATAGATGTGATATAGGAACTGTGGAGCACTGTTCATGTTGAATGCTCTGGAAATGCAAACAGCACACTGAAGGGATACCATCCTTGGGTGAAACTTGATTGCATGTGCTTAGAAACATCTTGGTCACTTAGGCATGGGTAGAATCCCCCTTAATCCCTCCTGTTTTACTGTAGTAAAGTGTGTTTAGTGTATCTTGCTTTCAATTTCTTTTCTATTACGAAGATTCAAAAGCTTTCTCAGTTCCTACTGCATTTAATTTTTGCTTCCAGCTGAAATACAAGCCCTCCCAATACATGGCTTAGCACTTCCAAAACATTTGAATTGTTTTCAAACTAAAAAAAAAAAAAAAAAAAAAAAAATCCTGAGTGTTGCTGTATTTCAATTTGTTTATACCCATCTGTTCCTATTAACAACCGGGGCTGTGGAGATGTGAGAAACATGGATTATGATTAAAGAATTAACTTATTTCCCTAAAACAGATCGATGCATCAGCTATCATAACATTCTTACTGGTCTACAGGGGAGGTAGAACGATTTTGGTAGACTGACCAACCCTTTAAATTCAGCTTAACCTCGATTCCTTGTTCCCCATGTCACATTTCTCTCACAAGCTCTACTGGCTTTCAAGCCTGTGCTCCCGGGCCTGTTACCTCTTTGTAGCAGAGCACTGAATTGTGTTTTCTTTCTGTGGAAATGGAACCTTCTGACAAGGTGAGCAAGACCAACGTTATTTAATATTTGTGCTTGAAAATGTGGCAAACTGCCTTCAAGGTAAGAGCCACTATTTGGATGGCTTTCCATACTTACCAATAGCCATCTCTCTTCACTTGTAATTGCTGCTTGGAGAGGACTGTATTGATTTGTAAATCTAATTATCTTAAAGCAAAAAACATGATTGTAACAAGAATATAAAATCCCATGCTGCAGAGAGGAGAGGTTAATGCTTTATCTCTATTCAGAAGTAGGAGACTGCCTGTCCATGCATGGAGAGGGACTTCACAGCTGATGAGCCTCAGACAGTTATTGAAACACCCGGGAAATGGGAGAGGCTCAGGATCTGGGCAGTGGCTGGTTGCAGGGATCTGGAAAAGTTGTGAGATGTGAGAGCTGGGGGGCTTCTTCACCCCAGTGTTGTGGGACCTGCTTGGAGGCGATCAAAGAAGCTTGCTGCTTGCAGGCTGGTCTCTGAGGACAGCAGCACCTTCCTGCGTGTGTCCACCCAAGTCTGCTTGAACACCATCTCCTCTGCATAGCTGAAATGGTTGTATTGGCTGTTGCTGTCTCTTGGTGTAGCTGGTTGTAGAACATACCGTATGAAGTCATGTAGATCTTGGAGGGAACCTGCTTGTGATTTCTTCGTCATCTAAGGAAAAGGACCCATGTCCCTTCTCATAATCAGGGTATTTGAGTGTGAAAAATGTACCTTCAATAGTCTACTAATAGCTTGTTCTCTTCTTAATAGTTCTTTAATCTTGCTTCTTGTAGGATTAATTATTAAAACTCCCTTCATGCTTCCGACAGTAGTTAATACAGGCTATTGCCTTTGTGTTTCACCCAGCCACTGGGCAGGTCCTCATGCTTTGTGTGATGCTGCAAGTTGAAAGCAGCCTGTTTGGGGGCATTTTGCACAGAGGGAGGTAGTTGCACGCTCTCTTCATATTGCTTCCTTGCAGGCTGCTGAGACTAATTGCTTTCAGGGCTGTACAAAAGCCTGACTTGACATGTTCTGCGCTGGGTGCAACTTTACATTGTCTAATAGTTAAGCAAGGACAGCACGTGAGATTGTTATATGGTGAGAAGGAGAAAAATCAATTTTAATCGCCAGAGTAGAGGGCTGGGGGGGTGGAAGGTCACTGAAGATTAGCAATTGTGCTACAGAACTGAACCTGGCACGGAGTTCCTGGGAAAATAGGAAACCACGAGCTGTGGAACAAAACCTGTGGGTGTCTCGGTGCTCTGGCACCTGGTTCAAGGATCACTCCCCAAACCAGCTGGACGAGGTAGAGCTTGAGTTTCAGAGGGAAGGGGAATTTGTTTTGCACAGTGTTTACTAATTACCTGTTAAATAAGGAGAGAATGGCGATTTGAGATAAAAATGATTGGATTCTGCCATAGTGGAGCATTTTCAATCTTTACACCCAGAGATCTTCACTCCCGCAAACAGCTCCGTGGGAATCTCACAGGGAACGGTGTGTTTGTCAGTGTCCTGCTGGAATTGAGAATGGTCATGTTAGCCTACGTGGGGGTTTTGAAAATATATAGAAGGTTATTCCCCCTCTGTTAGAACTGTGTGCCTTCCCAGATTAGTCCCTTTTGTTCAAGGCTTCCCCCTGCATTGGTCTTTGCTTTGACGACTTTCCCCTTTCCAAGGAGACGCTGATGGTCAGCAAGCTCTCCCGTATGCTCTCTGCTTTAGGACACTTGCAGGAGTTTGGAGGAGATGAGCCAGCAACCCAACTGCTTGCTGCTTACGTGTGTAACCTTGCACAAGAAAGGCTCATGGGGAAAAGTCAAAGAACTTAAAGGGAAATTATATACCGGCTTAGCTTTAGAAGCATTAGACAGCTTTCTTCTTCCTTATCAAAGAGTGATAATCAACTTTCTTCTTTGTGACAGAAGTAGCTGTAAAATAGTTCTTTTCTCTCCCACCCTGCCTTTTTTCTTCTTTCTTTAAAGTTTGTTTTCCTTGTACATAGACACCCACTTCGCTGTGTGAGCTGATGGAGAGACTCTTTCATGAAATAACCATTAAAAAAGTCTATAAGGTTTTTGTTGTCACACGTGGAACTGCACTTGCTTATTGTTTTAATATTTAGCTAAAATTCTGTTCTTGTTATGAAAGAGTTTGTACAAATAAGATATAGGATAAGGAAATGGAATGGCAAAAAAATATAATCTTAAGAGCTCATTAATTCTTACAAAAAAACCTCCTGAGAGTAATTTTTTATTGAATGTGTTGGGAAATGATACCAAAGAGAAAGGTACAAGGTGCAGCAGCTCCTTGTCTAGATCAAACGTAGATCACTTCCTTAGGACTGAGAAGCAGCCTATGGATTTCTCTAAACAGAATATGCTTTCCTTAAAGATACTGTGTCAGGTTAGGAGAACCAAATGCATTACTTACTTGATTTCCTTACTTGATTTCTAAGAGCAGAATATGTTGAGAAATCTCTCAGAGGTCTCCTCTGAGAGCTATTTATGTGTCTAACTCCCGTTAAATTCTCAGTTCAATGAAATCAATGGGAATTAGGCACCTGAAGTGCTTTACAAATCTGGCTTTAAATGTACTCCTTATGCAGGGGAGTGAGGGGTTGGTGCTGTGGGTCAGGTCCCTCCCTTTCTGTTCTCTTCCTGGCAGGTTCAGGTGGGAGCAGAGCTACAAACTCTGCAGCTGCTTTTGGAGCTCAGGTATGTATTTTAAACAGTTGTTTCCCTGTCGCTTTTATTGTTTTCAAACAAAACCCTTTTTGGAAGTAAACCCATGCACTGGGGCATGCTGGATGAGTCCCTGTGCTTGATCTCCCACACAAGAGAGGGTGTCTGGTCTATTTGGTGCTTAACATGGGAACAGGACCCACATTAAGATGCATCTTTGTAGCTGATTTTAATTAAAGTCCAAGTTGCTCTAAGGAATTTATTCCTTTCCAATGGAAACGAGATCTGGTGTGGAAGTGACTGGAGCAAGCTAATTACACTGTGAGAATGAAAATGTTTCATCTCAAGCCTGTGCTTCAGCACTCAGTACCTCATTGATTTTTAGTGTATCAGATGCTTACACCAGAACTGGAGGGTCACAGGCACAAAATAATCTGTATGAATTATGAGTCTTTGCTGTTTCCTTTTTATTAGTAGCAGGGAGAGCGTTTGACTCAATTACTCTTGCAACCAAGTAAAGAGCAAGTATGTGACTCATTGATATATGGTGGGAGTTAGCTTCTTCTTGGTATGGGTCAAGTGTCTTATTATCATCCTGAATATTAGCTCCTTTAACAGTCTGTAACACTTCTGTACCCCTTTTATTACTACTAATGCTGTCTCTGATGACTGGAATGTCAAAATGGATTCATTAAAACACAAGTCCTGTATGTAAATAGATTTAAAATAGATGAGGCATATGTATTAGGTGGCCTTTTTTCTGCTCTATAAGGTCATGCGAAGGACGTAATCAAGGATAAGCATACAACATAGCCTTTAGCAAGGAAGAACACAGCAAAACTCAGCTCTTAATTTTCTGCAGTCCCATCCGCTCTCAGCGAGAAGTACAAGATGATCTCATCTGTACTCCTCCACAGGGACACGTGTTTATTTTGCTTATGTGACCTTTTTAGTTTCTCTTTCCGTTGCATCTCTTCCTGCAAGGGGAGGGTGTTCTGCAGAAGTTGTACCTGAAAAAATCCCTGCATTTAATTTCCTGTCTCTCTTTATAGAGTGAAATGTTTGGGTTGACATCCTGGCTTTCCGAGCAGTCAGTAAGGTTTCACCTGATGACCAGAAGGAGAGATGTGTCGGCCTCTGTGTTTGCTTTTCTTGGAATGATAACTGTGGGGGTTTCTTGTCCCTGCCTGATAGGTGGGGGAAATGGGAATTTTAAATCATGCTAAAAGTGATGACTGCTTTAAAATATTCCTGTACATAGTCGTATTTTTGCAGACATGGAACTTGTATACAATTTTCAGTGTACCGTGGTAGTTAACAGGCTTCCATCTGTACTCATTTCTGTTCTTCAGCAGTACTGTCTCATACCACTCCCTATTTCTTTGGCATCTCCTCTGAATTTTAACCACGCAGAAGGTCAATTTTGCTGTTATTTACACCCATGTGTCCTCCTCCATCTTAGTGTAATAGCAGCCAGAGGGGTCACCTGGGTCTCGTGCTGTAAACTAGAAATAAAAATTACTTACGTCCATTGATCTGACATACAGGAGAATAAAACAATGGCCTTCAAATTGGTGTTAGTGGCTTCATCTTCTAGAAGAGGTGGGCAGGGTAGCATTGTTTTGCATTTGTCTTCTGTTGCGGGCTGTGGTTGACGGCAGTTGTTTGCAGCTTGGTGGAAGAGGATTCCCCAAAGATTCATCAGTCAGTCTTTCTTTTCGTTACCACTTTCGCCAGGAGAAAAGATGTCTGTGGGATAGCTTCAGTCACATCAATCAGGTTACCGCACTTTGACAGTTTATCATCCCTCTTCCAGTGGTCTAATGTTGAATGACCAAAGCCTGAGTGGAGAAATCCTGCTATGGAAACGGTTTCCCTGCAGCCCTTCTTTGAGAGGTGATGGGGGACAAGTCGGGTGTCCTGAGCAGAGCTGGTGTGGTGTGCATCTATAAACCAGTCAGTTTTGACTACTGATGTTTTCCCAATCCGAGTATGTTTTTTTCTTCACCAGCCAAACATTCTGTATTATTATTTTTTATTGTTGACAGTGTTTTATCTATGTCTTTATCTGGCATGACTCTAGGTAGTTTTGTTTGCTCTGGCACATTAACTGGTGTGGATTTTTTGTGCAGCAGTTCTTCATCTGTTTTGACATGTGTATCTGTCATTTTTATCAATTTTTGCCAAGACCAGACTAGGAGAATCTTAATCATGGTATTTGTTCTGTGTGTGTTGTCTGTATGTGAGCCCCTTCACATGAATTCTCATTCTTGGTGAAAGTCCCTGTGTTTTCTGAAAAGGAAAGTTTCATTTCCTTGTACACTGCTTGACCAGTTTATTAAAGTGCTGGCATTAGTCACTTGTTGCTTGTTTTTATTACATTCCAGTGCCAATACCCCGATTGAGATCCCGTGCTGGGCAAACAGAGGGAACCCCTGCTGTGATCCTTGCAGGGCAAGTTGAGAAGGAGCAGCCAAGACCTGGAGACGCAGACCGGTCAAGTTTTTTGGCTCAGGATCACATAGGAAGGCTTTATCAGAGCCGGGAGTGAAACACGGGTCTCTGACTTTCAGCCCATGGTACTGCTTTTGTTCTTTGCTCAACCCTCCTGATTTCACAGGACCACCCCAGGCATCATCCTGATTTTGGTTACAAAAGGGCCTGTTAGATTTTTTAAACTGTTCTGGTGTTCTCTGCTATAAGCTTTGGTGAGCCAAAACATTCCTGCCTTTCAGCCACCTTAAGAGCTGGCTGAAAACTGTGTTGGGTGAATTGTTAAATGGCACAGCCCAGCCAGGCCTGGTATTAAGCATAATTCATAACTTACTCTTTTTAGTCCATTCAGGGTTTCTTTTGTATTCAGTCCCTCCAGGACAACCAATCTCTCCCATTTTTCACATCCTCAATGGAGGGAATTAATCACTCTGAGGCTCTGTCTGTCTACCAAATAGAGGCAAAGGACAGCAGCTTCCAAGGTGGGATGCAGGCAAATTGTGTGGGATCTGGGATTATCACCTTGCACAATACGCTGCTGAATTTACCGCTGCTGATCCACTGGGAAGGGTATTCTCTGTTTCTCGAAGGTTTATAGAGATACCCATTGGTATAATCTCTGTTAGGTCCTGGGAGTTAATGATTGTAGCCTGATTTGATGAAGCTGGACATTCACTTTACCTTTTTAATTTGCTTCCAACAATTGTTGTATCCTGCAGTACTCAATCTTTAGCACTGGGAATAATCAGGCTAATGATCCTGCTCTTTGCTTTGGGCTTCTGCAGCACGTGGAAAGGTTTTTGTCCCACTAGCAACACTAACCTTTCTGCCCTGCCTGCAGGAGTGTATCTGCCTACTTCCTTAGATATGTTGCTTCTGGGAAGGGAAGAGGAGTAATGATGCGAGACTTTCTTACCCTCCTAGAGCATTACTGTGCTCCTCATTCATGCTTCCCTAACCTGCTGCCTCCATCTTTTTGTCCGGAGCTGCTTGACATAGCCAAAGCCCTGATAAAATTAAATCTGGCCAGGGATGTCAAGGGCAACAAGAAAAGCTTCTGTAGGTATATTGGTAATAAAGGCTAGAGAAGATGTGGGCCCTCTTGAGAAGGAAATGGGAGACCTGGTTACCCAGTATGTGGAGAAGGCCAAGGTACTCAATGACTTTTTTTGCTTCAGTCTTCACTGGCAAGTGCACCAACCACATCACCCAGATTGCAGAAGGCAAAGGTGGGGCCTGGGAGAATTAAGAACCTCCTACTGTAGGTCAGATACAAGACTGCCTGAGGAACTTGAAGGTTGCACAAGTCCATTGGTCCTGATGAGATGCATCCACAGGACCTGTGGGAACTAGCAGATGAAGTTGCTAAGCCACTACCCATCATATTTGAGAAGCTGGGGCAGTCCAGTGAAGTTTTCACTAGAAAAGGGGAAACGCAAGTGCCATGTTTAAAAAGGGAAAAAAAGAAAGACCGGAGCAACTACAGGCCAGTCACCCCCACCTCTGTGCCTCGCGAGGTCATGGAGCAGATCCTCCTGGAATCTATGCTAGGGCACATGGAAAATAAAGAGGCAATAGGTGACAGGCAACATGGGTTCACCAACAGAAAATCATGCCTGATTAATTTGGTGGCCTTCTATGATGAGGTTACAGTGTTGGTGGGTAAAGGAAGTGCAACTGGCATTATCTGCCTGGACTTGGCAAAGCATTTGACGCTGTCCTGCACAATGTCCATGCCTCTAAATGGGAGAGACATGGATTTGACGTATGGACAGCTTGGTGGATAGGAATTGGCTGGATGGTTGTACTCCAAGAGGTGCAGTCCATGGCTTGATAACCAAGTGGAGACCAATGACAAGTGGTGTTCCTCAGGGTCAGTATTAGGACCAGTGCTGTTTAACATGTTTGTTGGCGACATGTACAGTGGGTTGAGTGCACCCTCAGCAAGGTTGCAGGTGACACCAAGCTGTGTGGTGTGGTTGACACCCTGGCAGGAAGGGATGCCATCCAGAGGGACCTTGACAGGCTTGAGAGGTGTGCCCATGCCGACCTCATGAAGTTCAACAAGGCCAAGTTCAAGGTCCTGCACATGTGTCGGGGCAATCCCAAGCACAAATACAGGCTAGGTGATGAGTAGTTTGCAAGTAGCCCTGTGGAGAAGGACTTGGGGATGTTGGTTGACAAGAACTTCAACATGACCTGGCAGTGTGCAAGTGCAGCCCAGTAGGCCATTTGTATCCTGGGCTTCATAGAAAGAAATGTGGCCAGCAGGCCAAGGGAAGTGATTCTCCCCCTCTATGCCACTCTCATGAGATTCTACCCAGAGTACTGCATCCAGCTCTGGGACTTGCAGCCTAAGAAAGACATGAACTTGTTGGAACAAGTCCAGAGGAGGGCCTTGAAGGATGGCAAGGGGCTAGAGCACCTCCCCTATGAGGACAAGCTGAGAGATTTGGGGTTGTTGATCCTGGAGAGAAGGCTCTGGGGAGATCTTACTGAGGCTTTTCAGTACTTAAAGGAGGCCTACAGGAAAGCTGGGGAGGGACTCTTTATTGGAGAGTGCAGTGAGAGGAAGAGGGGTAACGGTTTGAAACAGAAAGAGGGTAGATTTGGATTACATATAAGGAAGAAATTATTTTATGTGAGGGTGGTGAGACACTGGCGTAGGTTGCCCAGGGGGGTTGTGGATGCTCCTTCCCTGGAAGTGTTCAAGGCCAGGTTGGATGGGGCTTGAGCAACCTGGTCTGGTGGGAGGTGTCCCTGCCATGGCAGGGGGGTTGGAATTAGATCATCATCAAGGTCCCTTCCAACCCAAGCCATTCTAGGATTGTATGATCTTCCTCTGTTGCTTTCCCTCTGAGAGGGCGTGGAAAGAATAATGGCAGCACTGAAGAAAGAAAAAGCAGAACTGGGAGCAGAGACTGGGGCAAAAGGAGAGATTGTAGAAGGGAGAGAGAAGCTGTAGCAGGACATGGCGTGAGCAGAATATGAACATTTCCTTTTAGCTTATATCACTTAACGTTTGCCACAACTCTAATCTTATTCAGGTACTTCAGTGATTTGGACGAACTCTGTGAGTTTGTGTATGAGAAGTCTTTCTCTCTTTTGTTCTACGTTATTATTTGCAGAGTCCTAATGAGCCTTGATTGTGCTTTAGGCTAATCGCTATCCAAGTGATTCAAGATTGTGGGGAACAATTATTTGAATGCATTATTGCTTTATCTTCATTACTGCCAAAGTCTGAAGGGTACTATTACTGTAAGCTGACTGTAATAAGTTGTGTCTGATTTTCTTTTAATTAGTGAAACGTTACCTCCTGAAATACTGGTTAATGCCAATTAAGAAAGCATCATGAGATATGTTTGATATAGTACTGTTGGAATTCCTCCCTGCCTGAATAAAGGAATAGATAGGTTTGTTTATGATGGTTTTGTCTTCCTTACCTACTTCTTCATTTGAGAAGTGTCCGGAGTGATTCAAATGGCATGGTTGCTGATGAAGGTTCCTCTGGAATAGCTGTTCCTTAACCCTTAATAATAATTCTTGTTCTAAAGAGTGTGGGGCTTATAAGTCTGAGTGCTCGGTTAAGCGAAGTTGTAGGTTAAGGGGAACACTGGAGTTTCTATGTCAGTCCTGATGACAGTCTTCAAAAAATCCAGAAAGTGATGAAGCAAGAAACCATCACAGGGGTTGGCTTCTGATGCTGTATGAAAAATACAAATGTCAGTTGTCTTTGAGCATACTTGACATGGCTTGTGAGATTTTTTTGATGGTGGATGTGATGTTTGTGGTTGATGACCTCTTGGGTCAGTAAGTAAAAGATGAGAAGCAGAGCTTTTGGAGATAAATACAGTAACTTCAACAGCTTAAAATAAGATGACCCTAACAGAGTGATCTTTATGCTCTAGAAACTACAGGTCTTGTAACACATAGCAGTGGCTCATGTAACCATCAGTGAAGACAGGTAAACCATACATAAGCAGACAAACTGGTGTGCTGTTGCCATTATTTTTGCGTGCAGTTTGAAAGGCAAATTATGTCTCTATAGTAATTTCCTCTGTTCGACGCAGCGTTCATTCCTGGCTGTCAGTAACTGGTTCATTAAGAGCTAATATTAAACTCGCTAGTGTATACAAGGAATGGGCCCCAGAGCCACTGATTAAAAAGCAAGGTAGAGAAGGCCAAAACATTTAATTGGAAGCATGAGAGCCATTAATCCTTTTGTTTTCCTCCAGTCAACAAACTGTTGTTAAAATGAAAGAGGGAGAAGGGCTGTGCTTTTTCAGAACACAGAACGTGAAGAATCCTGCAGCTCCTGTTGACGCACGGAAACAGGCTCAGAAACTCTCAGAGAGTTTATGAGGAGGTATGTTTATTCGCTGGCGGGTGCACGGGGGCTAGCGCCTCCCAAAGCGTGCACACCGACACAGCTTCGCATCGTGTTTATAAGCAGTAAATCAATACATATTCAATAGATTGCCCAATACGCCTAGACACATACG
>JAVSBS010000421.1:157560-173281 GCA_033124195.1 Coracias cyanogaster
CTCTGGTTTCTGAAGCTGCTTCACCACCATGTGGTGTCTGCAGCCTCACTAACCAAACAAGCTCTTGTTTCCAGACCTGAGAGGAGCTCGGTCAGTGTGTTGTGTAGGTACCTGAGACTGAGGCTGAGTCTTCCCCTGCCACCATGGGCACGAGGCACTTTCTTTTCCTGGTGACAACTGTGCTGAACTCCCCAGTAAACTGAGAAGACTGGAAGATGGGAAAAGCTTATTCCAGTATGTTACTTAAAATTGGCTTGCACCTCAAGTATGTTGTGATCCTTACAGTTCTCTTCCAACTGGAGATAATCTGTGATTCTCATGGAGGCCTTGCTAGCTTTGTATTAGAGGCACGTTGCCAAACAGGTGCTGTCGCTATGCACCTTTTTGTTTTCTTGTTTGTGTTTGCAGTTAAGCCATGTTTGATGCTATTTCAGTCTGTGTTCCTGGCAATATGGCTTATTTTCATACTAAAGGCACATTGAAAGTTTTGATATTTACAGTATTTATGGAAAGGTGCTAGCTGAAACGGGAAACTTCACTCCTGAAATTCCAATATTTCTAAATTTATTTTCCTCCAGCATAGACCACAAAGACATTTAAAGTTCAATATGAGATACAGGTATTTTGCCATGGAATTACTGACACCAGTAAAATCAGAATGTTTGTTTCAATTTCTGTTGTACTGTGATTTATGACTGTATGAAAAATGAAGTGTTTTGACCACCTGATAAACTGAAAATGAAGTGTTCTTGACATGATCAGAATTAGAGTCCAGGGAATTTATCTTCTAAAAGAATAAGAGGAGAGTTTCATTTGAGCAGATCAGAACGTTAATTAAAATTTTTTAAATGCCGTTGGAACCTGCGCATGCACAACCCATCTGGCTTTTTAATTTAGCCTGAACCCTTGACATTGATGATATCAGGTACTTTTATGTTCCATGGGTGGATAATGCGTTGTGTCAATTTTGCAACCTTCTCATAGTGTCGAATGTATCCTTGATCTTACGTTATGAAAAGACTGAATGGTAGACCTCGATTTATCTTTGCTGTACCTTTTATCATATTGTCTTCTTTATTTTCATCATCGTCTGTAACTTTGCTTTTGCTTCTCTGATCTAAGAAGTCCCAACATCTTCAATCTTTACTGATACTGAAGAATCAGTGTGACTTTAATCATTTTTATTGCCCCTCTTTGAAACTTTTATAATTCTGCTACATCTTTTTGGAAGTGATGTGATCCAAATAAAATAGGACACCTCATCCTTTTTTATGTGCTTTCCTCCCCTTTGAAGTACATTTTGAACTTAGTATTTCTTCTTCTGGTTGCAAGAAGAAGATGCATTCAGCTGGGCAGAGACAGTATCTGTTTTGAATGGGCAGATTTATTTTTCCTTGCAAAGACTTTGGGCATGTCACTTGAAATCATGTGGAAGACAGTGCCAGTAGCTTGCAAGTATTGTACCAAATGTAAAAGTACAAGTTCCTTTTGAATAATGTATTATTTATCATGCATTAAGCTATTAATAGAGTGAAGAGTCTAAGATTGCCTAAGACGAAAGTCGAGAATTTGGTTGGAAGGGAAAATTCTGTTGTTAAGTGGAACTTTTCTAATGTGTTTTATTTGACCCACATTTTTCAGGATTCTGTTGTTGTTTTGAAATGGATTTCAGCTATTTTGGGGAGTGAAGGAGGACTGTTCATAATTTCTCTTATGTCCTTTTCTCTCTGCTATCTCCACTCTCCTTTATTCTCTCTTTCATATTTCTCTTTAGACCCTAATTGTCCTTACTGGCCACAGCAAGTGCATGCAAGAGGACTGGCAAAAATACTATTCTAGCTTCCTAATGAATGAAAGAATAAGTCAGAGTTAGAATTATCTTATTTCTTCTCTGTTTTGTGTTTGGAACTAGCCATGGTTGGCCCCTAACATGGCTTTTTCTTTTTCCAAAGCAAGAATCTCCATCAGTTGAGTTAAAAGATTGAGTCCCCTGCAGAACGGAAACCTTGTACAACTGGACAATCTTGCAAGATGTACCTGTGTGGTAGTTTAGTAAAGCCGCGACGATTCAGTCTCCGCCAGCAGCCGAGCCACGCGGCTGCCATGCGGTCGTTGCCGCTGCCCCTCCACCACAGACAGAGAAGAGAGTTTCAAAATACCTTTTTGAGCTGAGCTAAGGAGGGTTTAATACAGTGACACATAAGAAACAATCGCAGTAACAACAGCAATAACAACAGTAAGAGAGAAATCTACAAATAAGCGATACCACATAGACAAAGAGATGTTCCCGAGCGGATCGATTGCAGACCGCGAGTCGCCCCCCCAGAACCAGAACTGGCCCCGGGGCAGGATATCAGCATCGTATAGAATAGCCTGGCTGCACCAAATTAACCCTGTCCTGTCCAAACCAGGACAACCCGATTTTGCTGTGTTTCTAGTTACTTGCTTGCACTTCATGTTGAAGTATGTCCTGTGGAGGTCTTCAGTTGACCTTTTTTGAATCCTGGTTGGCTGCACTATTTGTGGAGGTTTATCATATCAATGAAGGTAACAGAAAAGTGAAGAAGAGTAGATACTTAGAAAGAACTAAAAAGATGGAAGTAAAGTCTTAATAACACCAGCGGCAGTGAGTCTGCCAGCCTAGAACAACTCCTTGTTCTGCAGGGAGCCTTTGTCAAAATGAGACCAAGGAGGAGATGAGGATTCAGACAAATGTATTGGGCTGATCTTTGAGGCGTATTGTAAAACCTTACCCTGTGATTTATCTAGTCAAGTTTAAGAATGCTACAAAGCTGCCTTAATTTTCCTATGTCATGATCGTAAGAAGGACAAATGATACAGTATGGAGAATACCTACCCTCCCCACCTCTTCCATTTTATTCAGGTGCACATGTTTTTAAATGGAAAAAAGATAAAGAGGGAATTACTCTGTTTCATTAAGAGTTTTTAAATGTGAAGAATTCATTGCGTATCTTTTGGTTTGCTTGGTTTTTTTAAATTTCCAGTAACTGGATCCAGCAGCATGTCTGATGCAGTCAGTGCATAGTGTCCGACAGCACCATCGGACATGTTAACCGAGGAACTAGTCTGCACCATTGACTAACCTAATTCTGGGAGCTTTAACTGGTCTGAAAGGACAGGAATGGAACTGTGAAAACTGTCTTGACACTTGGTCATTTCTTTTTGATGCTAATGGGGTTAACATCCTCCTCTGCCATTGTGAATTAGAAATTTTCATCAGTTGGCTTTTAGCCCACAGGGCTATTAAATGGAATCATCAGATGCAAATGAATCCTATGTAAAGTGTCCTGAAGTTTTTCTCCTAGTGAAATAATGGCAAAAATGTGTGAATGAAAATGTAGATCACTGGAAGGTAGCAAAACAAGGAGCAGGAAATAGTATGAGTGAGAAAAATAATAGTCATGGTGGGTAACCGATCTGCTTTCTCTAATGGTATCAACCTAGTAGGAAACTGAATGTCCCTGGGATGCTTGAATACTTAAGTATCTGATGTCATTACTGTGTCATTACTATAGAGTTATCTGCTGTAGGAGCCACCCCAGGTACTCTCTAGTAGACAAGATGAAGAATAAAGATTTTAAAAAAACCAACCAAACCAAAGCTGTAGAACCCCTCGCTGTTCTGGCAATTTGTAGCTTGTGAGTGGTTGTCTCAGAAATCTTAATTGGCCTGTGCCATGGAAAGCAGTGGAAGGAATTTACACTGACTTTAGGAGTTGACTTCGTAGGACCTACACTTCCTTCAGTCTCATGACTTCTGACTCAGGCGTGCACAGATAGCATCACAGAATCATTTACTTTGGAAAAGACCCTTAAGATCGAGTACAAGTGTTAACTGGTTGGACTCTGCCAAGCTTACCACTAAACTGTGTCCCTAAGTGCCACATCTACATGTCTTTTAAATACCTTCAGGGATGGTGACTTTACCACCTCCCTGGGCAGCCTGTTCCAGAGCTTAACAACCTCTTTAGTGAAGAAATTTTTCCTGATATCCAACCTAAACCTCCCTTGGTGCATATACACACATCCACACATAGACTGTTCAGCTGTACAATGCTAAACAAAGATCAAGAATTTGATGGCACAACCCTAGTTTTACTGACTTTGGCTAGTGCTCTGGTTATCTTCCAGATCCTGTTTTATGTTTCTTAGTTGGTATCTTGCACGCAATGAAAAAACAAGGTGAAATAAAATACCAGCTTGTACTTGACCAAGAACTTAAAATGTTTAGCTCTTCTCTTGAGTGTTGCTTTCCAGGCACCTCTTAAATTGAGTGATTTAAATAATTCAGTCTGTCTTGCACAGGAATGACTTGTGTGTTTTTTTTTCTTGAGGAGGGGGTGTGTGTTTGAGAGACAGTTTATTAACATGTCATGTTGTAGAAACTAATCCTATTACCACCATTCCCTGTAGAAAACAAGCTCAGGCATGTGATGCTCACATCACTGCAGGGCTTCTTCCAGCACAGAGGCAGCTTCTTGGTGGCCTGTAGGTAATCTCTCTCCTGTATTTCTGCCTCTAAGGCACTTTTCAACATTTTGAGCGTAATATTGCAATTTGGTAAATGCTAATTACCACAATACAGATTGCTGTTGTATGCTGACTAGGATGTCTTTTTATTCCTCACATATCATGGTCAGAGTGGTTAAGCCCAGTGAACTTGACTGATCATTTCAAGGTGTCACTTTGGACCGTACAACGTTTTAGGACGCCAAAGTTGATGTAGATGACTGTGGAAACATGACGAGTAGGGCTGTGTGAATCTTTCATAATGAAGCATGAAATAGGATGGAATTCTCCTGGACTTTAATCTTGCAGACACTGATTTAATGGAATTATAACCCCCAGTAAAAGAAAATTGAAGGCAGTAATAAGCACTGAAGCTGACTCCAAATTTGTTGTCAAAACTGTTTTTGAATTGCTTATAAAAAAAAGAAAAGAAGAAAGCAACGTGGACAATATACATATCTGTGTGTATATTAAAAAATAGTCATCTTCCCAAGAGAGGAACTTCCCTGTATGTTTCGGCTTTTACAACTTAAAGGATTCTTTTGTGTTTTACAGGAGTTATCACAGGAGGGAAGAAATATTAGTGATTGGTAAGCACCAAAATAAATAGGTCCCGCAATGCCAACCTGTTAATCAGTCGGGGAAGACATGGGCAGATACCATGTGCCTGAAATGGTGAGGTTGAAGGTGAAATCTTCTGTTTGTTCATCTCTGAAGTTTAAAGGAGCTGTGGAGGAAATCTGAAGATCACTCAGAGACTTTGGGATGTCTAAGGAACCTTCAGAGCATTAAGCAGAGAGTGCAGACAAATATAGGTGTGAGCTGAAAAAGCCCTATAAAATAAAGGCTCGTATAGCGTAGGTGATGAGTGCTATAGCTTGAGTTCTGCATACCCGGGAAGAGAGGAGACTGGGCTGCATGTCAGCAAAGGTAACTCTGGCTGAAGAGAAGCTGGGGTTGATGGAGCAGGCTGAGGAGTGTGGAGCTCTCTAGAGTCTCATGCTTGCTGCCAGTTATCAAGTTCAAGGAAGATGCCTTAAACTCGGAAGATGAAGAGGGGTTGCCTGGATAATCAGTGCAGTGGGAAGCCTTGCTATTGAGATGAGACAGAACAGTCATCTTTGCAGCAAAATTAAGCCTCTAAGATTTAATTGCTATTGATAATACTTAGGAGAGTTAACGTCTGGGAGTAAAAGAACTACCTATTTTGGGAAAAAGAGCAGGGTTGCTGTAAGAGTAACAGGCTATAACCTGGTTATGCACAAACTAGAAGAAAACTTGTAATTATGTAGGTGGGAGGTTCTGAAGGAGTTTTCTCTGAGAAGCAGTGAAAGTAGAAAGCAGAAAGCAACTAGTTTTAAGGCTGAGCTTATTAATCAGCTAATGAAAAAGATTAGTTGGCGTGTTTGTGGGTAGCAGCGGTCAAGTTCTGGTTTTAAGCAGTAGGTGTTAATTCATTTGATTTTCCCCTTCCCCAGATTGAAAATGCATGCAACAGATGACTGGAGAATTTAATCCTTCCCTATTCTCTGTCTGGCACCTAAAATAACCCCACTTTTGGCAGCTTGCCCTTTCTCCAGGTTCAGGGGCTGTTGGCGAGGGCAGGAAGGCAGAGGAGAGACAAAAGGCAGAGGAGGTGTGAAAAACTGTGCCTAGCAATAAAAGTTGGCAACTAAAAATGAACGGTTGTCTCCTCAACATTTTGTTTTTAACAAAACAATTCAGATTCCAGTAACAACTCCAAGTTTCCAACTTCTTGTTTTCAACCAAATTCGAGTGAAAAGTCGATCACTAAAATTCCGGCAAAATAAACTTGAGAACTTATTTTGTTCTAACCTTTCAAATGAAAGTTATTTGAGTGAAACAATATAGTTACGTGAAAACAATTGGTGAAAAGAAAACCAAAGTGTCCTTAATAGTATAAATTTTCTTGAAATTTGTATAGATCAAAAATTTTAAACATAAAAAGACACATTTCTGTTTAACTGTTTGGAAGTAATTTGTGGGATGTATGTTCCTCTGTAATGTCTTGATTTGTAACAAATCAGCATTTTTTTCAGTAGAAAGATCTGAATGTCAAATGAGTCAGCTTCTGAACTGTGTGCCAGACTACATTTTTAAGTCAAAAAATGGAAATAATAATTGCAAATGATCCGCAGTGTCTGTGGGAATCGTATGCGCTTACGCTTGCCAGAGTCATCCTTCTTTATTAGGAAAACATGGAGATAATTGGTGAGGTTTAGAGAAACATGACAGCTGAAGCTACTCGAGTTTATGGCAGATCTGGAAGGCTACCTCTTCCCAGCCACAGATGGGAAAGAACCAGTGGCACTGAGGTCTGTATCTAAGCCCTTATCTCGATGCTCCCTACCCAAGCAGCCCTACGTGGCTCCCAGGTGTCCTGCCTCACAGGGTGCCACCAACTTTCAGTGCAGGCTTCTCTGAAGACCCCATGGAGAAGGACCAGGATATATTTCATTTCACCTTCCTTTCCATATCCTTCCTATCCTGGCTGAAATATGGCCTCTGATATGTATACAATAGATAAACAATTTAAGACAGGAAAATGTTGGCTTTATTTTTTTTTTTTCTGCTCATCAGTCAATCAATAGTGCTTCTCTTGTCAGGGGTTTTATTTACATCTATAAACTGCTCACTCTGTATTTAAAAAAAAAAAGACAAAAATCTTGTTACTTCGTTTTTGCTTGACCTTCCTCCTAAAACTGATGTGACTGATGACATCATAGGTAATAGGGAGAGATCGTGTATTAATATTTAATAGGGATAGATAAGTTTATTACTGAAACGTGAAATGCTCTTACCGCCGTCAGCTGTCGTTACTGCCTCTGTCTACAAGGTACGTACACATTTGTGTATTTACAGAATTTACTTTCTAAAGTCAGGATGATCAAAGGTAAGCACTTAAATGGCCTGTGTTTGTCAGAATCAGCCATTACGGTTGCAGGGTTTTTTAAAACAGAGCATGTTTCAGTATAAAAGGAATTTAGTTTTTAACCCCTATTAATCCGCTGTGTGTCATCAGATGGATGGATTTTCCTGCAGCTTTAAGGGCTGGTGCTGATCTGGGAGATGAAACCAGTTTTATAGGTGAAACAGCAGAGCTGTCCCCAGATCAGCTGAGCGTTGCCGTAGCAAAGGCCGTGGTCACGAGAGCCCACCTTGATCCTGATCTGTGTCTCTGTGGGTTGGTCTTCAGCAGGACTCTTCATGCCTCTCAGCGTCAAATCCTTCTCATGCCTTGTTTTCAGGTTCTGGAATTCAAACTCCAGCTGTGCAGAGCTGACACAATTTGAGGTAGTGCTGCTATGTTACTTGGCAGGTTCAGAATATTTGGATCCCCAAAGCCGAGGGGACCTCAGGAAATGTCTGAAACAGAAAAGGCCTAAACCAGATATTACTGCAATTCACAATAGAAATAGATGGTTTTTTTTTCTAGTGGCTGATAAAGTTGGTTTTACTTATTTTTATTTGATGTTCAAGTGACAGATTTTATCAGCCTGGAGGTTCTCTTTGAGTATTTCCATTCCAACAGGCAAATACTAAAAGCAAAGCTTCCCAAGCTTTCTGTCACTTCTGCTTTATGTCAACATATACACAATCCAAAATTGTATCCCGTTATTAAATGAGGGAGAACAGTGTGCTGGAAGTGTGGTTATCCTCACCCCGAGGGCAGACATACTTATGAAAAAGTATGTATCTTCACAGAACAATGTTGTTTGTTTGTTTTTCTTTCCCTTGAAATCCCAGTGCAGCGTTAGGAAGCTAATTTAGTTGCTCTTGCTTATAATGTGCGCTTCACAGGAGTGTCTGGTAAAGCTAAAGAAATGGCTTTTGTGCTTTTTAAAGATCAGCTCAGTCTTAAAATAGGAATTGTATTTCAGGGGAAAGAATAGGGATTGTATTTCAGGGGCTGAGAAGTTTCCTTCTTTCTTATCAGTGATCAAAAGGACTTCTCAAGTCAAATTCAGAGCTGGTACCAAATTAGCTTTTCAGTGCCATCAGCTCATGATGGCCACTGCTTGGCTGCTGTCTACACTAGGGTGATGAGGACTATTGCTGCTTCATCTTTTGTTCTATTTTCTGCTTTAATATACATAGACTGACAGCATTTATTATAACAAGCATATCCCCTGGACAAGCTGTGCTCAAGCCAGCCTTGTGCTCAGACATGCAGCTGGTTGAGATGCTTTCACTCAAACAAGTATTGCTGTGGATTCCCAAAGGATTTGTCTGGGGGGGGGCATTAGTTGATTTTTTTTTTTTAAACAAAAAAGGCCTTCAGAAGTCGGAATGATTGGGCATCTGTTCCCTGGCTCCCACAGGTTCCCAGTCCCTGAGTTTCACATTTAAATGGATCCCAAAAGCAAGCTCAGGGAAGTCTTGCCTTTTTCAAGTTCCCCAATTCCCAGTCTTAGCTCTTGTCATTTGGAATGCAGCCCAGATGTGCTACAATGCCTGTCTATCTTAAATTTCTCCTAGTTTTAGGTTTTCTAAGGAAATTTCTTTTCTTTCCCCAGTGCTGGAACGTACTTTAGTAATGTGAAAAAGCAGACCTGCTGAATGCTGTCTGGATAAAGGACTGGTCTGGAAGGATATGAGCTTTAGAGGTAGTCAGTTTAAGAGTCAATCTGTGCTGGTATTTTGTATATACAAATACAATACTTGTATATGTTGCCAGTATCTCTCTTGAGACACTGAAAATTCCCAAATATAGAGGAAAGTCTGTGTTTTGATATGGGTCACAACTCACCTCAAGGTGATTTGGTGTATTCCAGAATAGCTGGAAGTACAATGTCTCTCCAGTTCCTATTAAAGCTTTAGAGGAGGAAAATCCATCCCTTCACGCACCCATCACCTTCCTGGGCTCCAGGGCAGATCCGCAGCCGACGTGCGGGTGGCAGAGGTGGGCTGTGGGGCTGGGCAGGGCGCGGGGGCTGCGGGGCACCGGCTGCCAGCCCCGCGCCCTCGGCAGCTTCCACCCCTGGAGCTCTGAGTTGCGTAATTGCTGCCTGCCGGTATTAATGTAGTAATTATGCAATTATGACACTTGTGTGACTGTATTGTCTGCGTGGTATATGGAAATGATACAATGATTATAAAATCATTATACAGTAGCAGTGTGGCTGTGAAATCTAGTGCCTTCCCGGCGCTATTGGTAGGTACCTGCGCTCTGTAAAAGACTGGCTCTCCCTGGAAGGTTGGTGAAGTTTGTTTATTTTTATCAGCTACCCTTTGCTGTGAAAAATTTAACCAGTTTCCTCAATTCAAGCTTTAATGGCTTCCTCAAACTACTGGCCATCTGTTGTAGTGCGGAAAGATTTCCTACAGGGATGCCTGCCATTGCTGTCATCTCGACTCAGTGTTTTCCTGTCATCTTTCTGTTGTGATAAAAGATTTCTGAATTGAGAGCTGTCACATACGTGTTTAGGTAGCAACTGGGAAGAGCCACTGGTGGACTAAAGCTGAATTCTTTCACTTGATCATTGCATCTGAAGAAGGTAGGAGCAGATAAAAGGTTTTCTTTGGAGTTTTAAAATGAACTGTAGAATTTAATCTAACTTCTGGTAATTTATCAACATTAATATATAGCAGGATTTCTTACTGTAAGAAGTCAGAGAGAATCACTGCAGTGCTCAGTCCTACCAGACACGGTCACGCCTGATTTTGGAGTCATGGAGTTTCATTTATTTCAGTAGGACATCACTTACGCATAAAACTCAATCATTTTACGCAAAAAGTTTTCAATATGTATTTTATATGAGAGATGGTAATTACTTAGTATTTGCCTATTTCCTGAATTAAGTTTTTCTGATGGTTTTACTAAAAACAAGCTGCTGCTGTTTGGATCCCAGTGACCATTTGGAGACTTGCAGAAGCGAGTCCAGAAAGGGACAAATACAGCCTGGGCTGAAAAGTTGTAAGTCTTTAACAGCGGCAGCAGCCCTGTGTCTAGAAGAGACTCTGGCATGGGGACTACTGTGTGTATTACGTCTCAGGTTGGAAAGAAGATGGATGGGCATGGATGTACTGAGGGAAGATTTTATTTCAGCCTTGGTGATGTTTTGGAGTTTAGGACCTTTGAGGTTTGGTGCTGGCGGGCGGGGACATTGCTAGAGAAAGTGTTCTTGGGGGAAAAAAGTGCACGTGGAGCCCCTACCCAGTGGTTGTCTCCTGTTGAGGGTGTGTCCAGGCAGTGCCATAGACTTGCACGATGGATGCCCTGCACTGGAGAGGGTTGTGAATCGTGGGGAACCAGCAGCAGCCATGTGTTAGAGCAGGGACATGAGCAGCTCTGAGAGCCCTCCTAAAAGGGAAAGCGGATATTAATTTAGAGTCTGTGCTATCCTCCATAGCATGTCTAAGCAAGCAGTTACTATACAGGAGTGAGACTTGGGTCTATAGCAGACAGCTCTGTGAAAACGTGGGTGCTAGACTCAGTAGCAGACAGGAAAGCAAACAGAACATGATGGGTTATTAGGAGAGAAGTGGGGAACAAACTGGAGAAACATTGTGTCACCATATAGATCTATGCTCTTCCAGCACCTTGAATGTCTCATGTGGTTTGGGTGCCTTTTTATCAGAACAGAATAGAGAAAACTTAGGGAAGGGCCATGTGCAATGTTGTGGCAGGGATGGACTGTCCAGGAGGAGCACAGAGACATCACCCAGGCAGGGAGGGAATTAGAAAAGCCAAGGCTTGGCTTTAGTTGGAGCAGGGAGATGGATTTCTTCTCTCCATTTTGTCTGTACAGCTGTCAGATCCTTCTCCCTCATTCCCAGCTGCTGCACTGCAAGGACAGTACTGGCAGTGTACTAGTTCTTCATGGGAAACCAAACTGCCCCCTTTTCTCCTTTAGGTCTTTTCTTCCCTACACTGGTTTCTCCTCTGTGGCTCCTTTCCTGTCCAAACCTCCCCTTGCACTTCCAACATCTCCCTCTTTGCCACAGCCCATGATTTTCTCAGCCCACTCCGGGGGACCTGACTGGGCTCCCCACCATCTCCGCCCAGTGCGGTGTCAGGGCTCTGTGCAAACCCACCCAGGGGACACAAAACCACAGTGCAGGACCACACACCACATGTCTGCCATCAGCTTGCCAACGACAAGAGCAGATCTTTGTTTTCAGACAGGCTCAGACACCTTCAGCGGCCGCCCCTGGGCACAGTCCCACCACGCTCTGGGTGACAAATCAGACCCCAAGAGGGCAATTTGGCATTTTGCAATGGAACATTTTTGTGGATGGTCAAATATACTTTGGAGAAGAAAATGCTTGTGGAGAGCCACATTTTACCCAAGTTTTATAATTGAGTTATTACGGAAGTGTGTAAAAATGGGGTTTAGAATAGAAGTGCTGACACTAGAACAGCATGAACACAGCTGTTACAGTATAGTAAATTTGTAAGAAATTGTATAGCTAACAAAGTAGGTCAACAGCTTCAGAGGAAAACTGTTTCAAATGGCATGCTACTCTATCCGAGGAGATCTTGATGTTTTTTCAATGTGAGAACAGAGATTTTTTTCCCTTCTGTGCTAATTTCTGTCATCTTTGTTTTTAAAAATATTCATGCTGGAAGGTGGGGCTGACCTCCAAATGTGAGTGAATACAAATCCAGCAGGTACAGCACAGTGGAGCACGGATCTGAGAACATAAGGATGACTATACTGTGCCAGATCACTGGTCACACTTGCGCAGTATCCTGTCCATGGCAGCGGCTGGTAACGGGTGGACATGAGCAAGGGTGAGAAGGCAGATGGCTTGTGGCCGTTTTTCCAGAGCACTCTCCTAGACACAAGCAACGTGCGCATTAGAGACTTCACAAATCAGGGTGATTACTTTGTATGTAACCGTCCTTATGGCATCTCTTCTTCCATAAATTAGCCCAGTCTCTCTGAACATTTTAGACTTTAAGTGCACTGCCATGGAAGGTAATCCCAGAGCCTAGGACAGAATGTGAGACTTTGGCTTTTCTAATTCCCTCCCTGCCTGCCCGGGCAATGCCTCTGTGCTCCTAGCCTTTCCCTGCTCTGACCTCGCTGGTTTGTGCTTTCCAGCTCAGTTTAGGGTTCTCTGTTCAGCCGTGCTGGCTTCTGCGCTTTGGGATGGGTTGTGTCTGTGCTCCTCAGAAGTAATTCCTGAAGACCAGCCAGATCTTGTGCTCCTGTTTGCCCTTCAGAGCAGTGTCTGATAAGAGCCTGCCTACCAGTTCACTGGGATGCTCTTAATGGAATTAGTGTTACTTGTTATTTTGGCCTCTAAAGTGCTAATCGTTTGGGCTTCACTCAGGTGGTTTCCTTTATTCCTTCTCCTAATTATGCCTTTGCATTTCTTGAGTCTCCATACAGTCCAAAAGCTCTTGAAAAGACTAGCCCCTATACCAGTAGTTGGGAAGTCCCCAGGTCCCTAATGCCCTTGGAGAGAGCTGTCACCCAACTGCAGCTGGACATTTTCCTGATATACCAATAGATGAGTAAGAAAACTCCCCACTGATTTAAAACTCTGAGCAAATTATTTTCTCTTTTCCCCTCGTTCTTAGAAGGATTTGTGTTGCTGTCAGTGAGCTACCCAACATTCGATTTTCATTAGCTCATAATGAAGTTGAAGACTTGAACATCAGCCTCAGATTCATTTACTGCATCTCTGGTCCCTTCAGGGTCCACCTAACGTCCCTACTTTCCACTTCACCCTCTCCTCCTGCCTGTTAAATCCTGCTTACCCATCTGGCTTACAGCCCGGCATAGGCACTCAGTCCGACTCAGTGGGTTTGGATGGGCACATGACCAGCCTGTAAAGGGTAGCATCAGACTGTTCTGGGGGACAGAGTTAATCCAAATGCTAAATACAGCCATTAGACTTTCTGTAAACACTTTGCATTTCCCTGAACAAATACTGCTGCACAAGGGTGGCCTTTTTCAGTCTCTCCATCCATACGCACCTCTGTTTAAATTCCAGTACCTTAATCTCATCTTCCCTTTTTTTTTTCCTTTGCTCCTGGCAAAGAAGTTTTCAGGTTCTCCTCTTCCTCTTTCAACTTTCTGTTGCCAACCAAATTGTTGCTTTGGGGTACGCTGCTGCTGTTGAGAAGGCTCAGCAGTGATGCCCGCCTGGGTCAGAACAAAAGGTTTATAAATCTACTGGAGGTCTCTAAAACACTCCGGTTCTGAAAACACATGAATACCTGTGGTGCTTCGACTGACAAGCGTATTGCTTAATGGCATAGCTGCCGTGAGAAAGAACTCTTGAGTGCTCAAGTGATAACAAGACTGGGACCAACGGTAATGTTCCCACAGAACTCTACCTTCCCTTCTCAAAAGCGATCTATTTACTGAGGAGACAAAACTGAACTGGTTTTGGTGAGTCAAAGACTCGGTGTTGAAATCACTCATGAGTATGGCACTTAATTGCTCTGTGGAGCCCAGGATCTTCTTTTCATTACAAGTACCTTACTCTATGTTTTGTTCTGGAGCTTTCAACAGGATTGATAATAACCGGCTTGGCAGGTTAATCCGAATGGTTTGGGGCTTTTAAAGCGGTTTCCTGTCTCATTCTAAAATTTACTTTTTGTATGTATTTGAAAACATCTAGTATTTTATGACAGAGGAAACAACCCCATTCATTGTCTGTACTGTGTCCTGAGTATGTCTCATGTCATTTGTGAACACTTTCCTCTCAAAACAAATTTATCTCCATTTTTTAAAAACTTCATACTGCAGGACTGCCAACTTTAATTTCTTGTGTTGACTGTCCCTTGACTGCTTTCCTTTCTACACAGTTATTTTTTGGACAAACTGGAAGAACTGTAATTTTATTTTTAGCTACCAAAAACTCTATTCTCTGTTGATAATATTTCTACCATCTCTCGGTTGGCACCACCATCCGGGAGCTGAATATTTCAGTGAAATATATTTGTTCTTTGCAGAAGCTAATGCCAATATTTTTTTTGTTTGGTAATAAACGTGGTTTTTGCACAGAACTGAACCCAGACGTGACCTGCGGTGCCAGCCTCAAAATCTGAATTCTTTCACGTTTGAGGCATTTATTTTCATGCTGACTTGCAGTTAGATTTCACGCTATTTTTTCTCTGGGTTATATAATCCTTATCTAGGCAGCTGACACTGCAATCTGAGTTGCAGTGGTACTTAGCAAGGAGTGGAAAAATGATTTGAATGATATGTTTTAACATTTCAGAGTCACAGGATGTTCAGCTTATGGTTCATGACTGCTGAGTAACCTTCTTGATAACAGGAATGTTACTGAAATACTGACCCTTTTTTTAATAATACAGCAAAATAGTTCTATTATATGCAGTAGAGAATTGGAAAAACTATTTATTCCTAGTTCTAGGAAATAGGTACTATCTATTATTCGGAGAAAATCAAATACCAAGAATTGACCTTCTTCCTTGCAGTGAAATTAATGTTGCATTATCAGTTGTGTTTCAACTTAATGTTGTTTGCTTTGATTTCACATTTGCAAAGAAGTTTGTTCACAGAGGATTTAATTTTATCTACATGATGTACAACAAGTAATGAAAGACCAATATTCAGCAAATACAGTCAGTGAATTCATTCTTTAACATGAAGAAGTATTTTGGCCACATACACATTTTAAAGGCAGGCAAACAGTGGCTAATAAAGAGCTTACTTAGAAGTCTTACCAAAGTTGCAGGTGATTCAGTAAACTGGGACCCTTCCGACCCAGACCATCTGGGACAGGGGCTATGAGCAAAATGAAATATTTGCTTTTGAACTAAACGCTCGTTTGCAATGTGCAGAGTCTGTACCCTTTCATGTGTGAAAGCCTTGAGCTCGGCCTTAATAATCTGTTACTTTATGCTGCCCAGCTGGAAAGCAGCTTTGCAGAAAAGGACCTGGAGGTCCAGGTGGACACCAAGTTGACCATAAGCCAGCAAATGTGCCCTTGCCACAAAGAAGGCCAATGGTATCCTGGGTTGCATTAGGAGAAGCATTGCCAGCAGGTCAAAGGAGCTTATCCTTTCCCTTTACTCAGCACTAGTCAGGCCAGACCTGAAGTATGGTGCCCAGTTCTGGGCTCCCCAGTGCAAGAGAAACATGAACATAATGGAGAGAGTCCAACAAAGGGCCACAAAGATTTTGAAGAGACTGGAGCATCTCATATGAGGAAAGGCTGAAGGAGCTGGGACTGTTTAGCCT
>JAVSBS010000422.1:0-20016 GCA_033124195.1 Coracias cyanogaster
CCCAGCGCCGCTGAGCCCGCCCGTGGCGTTGGGGGCGGCCGCCGGGCGCGGCGCGGAGCCGGCTCCCCGCTGGGGAGAGGTGCAGCAGCTGCCCGCGCAGGCAGGCAGGCAGGCAGGAGGCTGAGAGGCAGCCGGACAGGCAGACGGGCGGACGGACAGACGGACGGGAGGAGGCAAAGGACGATTTGGACATGCTCATTCTAGGGCGCTTGGTTGCCTGCATCCAGCTCGTCTGTATCCTCCGAGTGGGTGAGTGATACCTGCGCGGCTTCCGCGTTGGGGTTCAGACCAACTTTCCTGGCCGGGCTCCGGCGGGGTTTTCTCCCGCCGACCCCTTTGGCGTAGCGCGGCGGGCGCCGCCGCCGCCGCCTGCCCCGCGCTGTGGGGACGCGCTGTCAGCACCGCGGGCGGGAGCCGGTCTCCGGCCCCTGCCCGGTGTTAACCTCCGCCCGCCGCTCGCCGGGCTTCGTTGCCCCGCCACCCGCGGCACAGAGGGTGTCGCTCCGGTGGGGGGGCTCCGCCTGCTCACCCGGCCACCGCGGAGCCCTTCTCCGGGGCTCCGGCCCCGCTGGCGGAGCGCTGGAGACAGCAGCGGGAGAGAGCCCAGAGAGAAACATCGAGCTTCTCTGGGGACGTGGGTATGAAATTGTGCTTGAGCCTCTCTCACTTGAACTGTTCCGAAGAGAACCTGGCGCAGGTGCAAAATTTCAGCCCCCGAAAAAGAGCCATTCTCCAAGAACGGGCACTGCCGACGATTGCCCGAGATACAAGGTGTAGCTGCTGCCTCGGAAAGCAAAATACGAGTCGTTCATCCAGGTGGGACCCTGCCTACAGAATATGGATTCGTATGTAGATTTTAGTAGGGCTACTTACATAACCGAGTTAATTTCCAACTCATTCGGATCTGTGCAGCTGGAGCGCATCCCGAGAGCCACGCACTGCTCAGTTACTCGGTATTCTTATTATCACCAGCGTGAGTCAGGGGATGTTGTTGGATGCGCTCTCTTACTCTGTCGGATAAGTATTAGGCGCTTGAATGGGTTTATATCGCATTGAACGATCGTTCTGGATGTATAAGGCTCCATCAAATAGATCACTAGAAAACAGTAGTTGTTGGCTTGTATTTAAGTATGAGGAGCTTAGGAGCTTCGGCTCATTATGTACAAAACCAGTTTTACGGTAGGTCTCTGGTGATAAAGTAGGCACTAACCTACATTTTTCACCCAATAGGTGGTGCTGCTTCTGAAACCGTGAAGCCCCATAAGCAAAGATCGGTGTTAGGTTACTCGGGAGTGAAAGCAATTCCGTACCAAGCTCTGCCTGCTAGAGGAGACTACTTTTTAAAATTTTGTCGTGTGGAAAATATTTAACTCCTTTCTGAAAGTACAGTGGAATAATTCAACTATAAATGTGATGAATGTAACTGACCTTTAGTTAAAATGTGTATCTTTGGAAGGGCATGAATAACATTTTTAGTGTCACTTTTATCGTAACCTAGTTCTATAACCAGGGTACTTATTCTGGTATAATTCTTTTATACTGGTTTGGAAAATAATATCCAGTCATAAAACTTTTCGTAAGTTTTCATAACATTGCCAACCTGTTTCCTAAAATCAGATTACTCCCAAGGCTGTTTAAAGGAAATAAATTAGCAGGTGTTTGTATATGTGTGTGGAGGTACATGAAAATGTGTGAGTAAAGATCAATTATACCATGATATCATCATAATTCAATATAACACAATGCAGTTTTGGAGACTAGCTTCCACGTTCAAAAGATTCTACCACATTGCAAGCAATGCAAGACACATAACTGCTATAGTGGAACCTATGTTTTAAAAATAATTTTATAAATCATCATAAGATGGTTTTGTATAATGTAATATTCAAATACATAGTGTGCCTGTATATGTTATATTCACAAATTTAAAAGGTCTGACAGGATGGGAAAGCAAGGTTTTTTACTCACACATGAGGTATAATCTAAGTTCAGCTTTCTTTTTTTTTTTTTTTTTTCTCTAAACTGATAGACTATTGTTTTCAAACCTGACCTGAAGGGGACACCCTTTCTAGATATGATGCGTGATTTGGTGGATCCTTCTGAAGACTCATGAGGTAGACAGCTCAGTGTGTTCAGCGACATGATTGTTCCCAAGAATGAATGAATGAACCTTGTAGAGGTTAATAGACTGATTTAATCACATTTCATTTGAACATGTTCCTCTTTGAGTATCTCTCCGTAGCTAAATATTCTTTCCTCTGATAGTAGTAGTTCACAGGAGTAAATATTTTGTTAGAATTTTGACTACTTTTTTCTTTTCATTAAAAAAAAAAAGTTTGCATGCTATCGGTGTGTGGTTCCTAGGGCTTGGTGAGAGAGGAGGACTGGATTGGGCAGGCTGGCTATTACCCTTAGGTACTTCTGGTACCGAAGAAACCAGACCCGGGGCTCTGTGAATGGGATGTTGCTGAAGAGCATGGCGGTCTGCCTTTGCGTTCTGCAAGCTGTACTTACTAGTTTGAGGCCAGGCAACACGTAGATCCCGGCCTCACTTACTTGTAGTTTCAAAAATGTTGAGTTCTCAGCTGGTCATGTACAGAGATCTGTAGGAGGTCCTTTCTAATGAATCTGTTTGGGAGGTTTGCCATTGCCTCTGGGAGATTCAGCAGGAAAATCTCAGCCTCATATGTATTCAGAAAAGACAAGGCGGTCAAACCAACCTCACTGAAGAAAAACCTATTAGAGCAGACGGAGGCAAAAAGTTCTTTTGGGAATGACAAGACAGTAACAGTTCGTTCTCTGTGTTATTGAAGAAATGCTTGGGGGCTTGATTCTAATATTCCTGCTGAGATATGAATAGCACCTTCCTCCACAGTGTTACTGAAGCCAAGTACTGATGTAATTATTTATGGAGCAGGGTATTATCTGAGTATCCTCAGTGAGTGCCATTCATTGAAGTTCAATGGAACTACTTGTGGAGCAAGATGCTATTCAGTCACAAGTAATGGCACATGAGAAGTCCTGCGTGACTATTTGTGGGCACTACTGTGTAGCTGGAATAGAGATTTCCTATGAAGCTCTTTCTGTTACTAAAATTGAAGGGAAAAAAACCCCCAAACCTCTGTGGACAATTCACTTGCTTTTTTTTGCATTTTTATTTTAAATGAGAAGTATATGAATCGGTAATCTCCAGCCTGCCTGTATCTCAGGCTGCAGATACTCTTTGAAATTCTGCCTCAGCTTACTGGCGTGTTCCACACAACCTCCTGAAAGTCAGTGGGGTGTGCCCTTCTTGTAGATTTTGTCTCATTGTGTTTATGGAAGAAATATCTGGAGTCTTTTCAATAAGTAGACCATTTATGAATCTGTGTAGGCAAGAAAGTGTTAGTAGAAAAAGGAACATGTTTTAACAAATTACATTATAATTGTGGCTACATTTGAATCAGAGGTGTAAATATTTAGGCAAGACTTAAAGAAACCTCCCTGCTCTCACTAGCAAGATGTATACATAATTTCCCCAAATACTGTAAAAAGTGTCTCCAAAATTAGCTCATCTATACTTTACTATTATCACTGTCTGACCTCAGCCAAGGCTTTGCCTTTCAAAATGCTGCTAATTAAACTCTGAATTGTTTAATTAGTTGTGTCTCACTTGAATTTTTCACTGTCTATAAAATCTCTCTCTCTCATTTTAGTTTGTTTCTGGCATCCCAGTACCATGACTTACTCACACAAAAGTAGTAGCATTGCCCTAAATATCCCAGTTTGTACTATATAACGGACATCAGGACTGTATTTCCAAGCTAGCAGACAGCACACATCTCACTACTATCAAGAAAAGCAATTTCTCTGTGCTCTTTACTGGATGGCCACAACTAATAATAGTGGGAATCTGAAGAACATCATTGGCTCAGCTTTCTGAATCAGAACACACTTTCTGTTCGTTCTCATGTCCGCGTGTTTAGATTCAAAAAGCCCTTAAACTGTTAAAGGAGCATATTTGTCAATATTTTGGTAGGACAGATACTTGGCATACTTCAGACTCAGTTACAGCACATTAATGTTACTGTATATTATTTGTAATGCTTTAGCATATCTTGCACTTAAGATGACATGTTCCTATGGAAGATGATACATAGCTGAAGAAATTTAGTCCTGCCATATCTAAAACATGAGAGCTAAAGCAAAAAAAGAGTTTTAGGACCATTAAACCATCTGTTTTAACCATCTGTATTATAGTCACTGTATGTTTTTCATTTTCATACCATAGAGATTGATAGATGTTAAAATCTGAATATACAATATGGATTTATTTTAAATTCAGATGCTGGCAAATATGAAAAATTGTGTAGAAATGAATGATATTGTAAAAGTTAATGTCAGTGTGACCTTATGTTCAACACACTAGTCTCTGGGACATATCTAAAATAGTTAAAGCTGTAGTTTCCAGTGTTGAATTGATACAATGTATAAGGAGAGTTTTCTAAGTTGTATTTGGCATTATTTAATCTCTAAATATACTCTCCCATCTGAATTCCTGGAGATAACCTGAATGATATATATAAAAATAAGGTGGCAATTTGAAACTATTATAATCTGCATTGTAAATCGGGATATTAATTTACGAATGTAGACACTTGCCCATTTCTTAAGGAAGGCAATTTCCTCCATTTTCTGTGCTCATCATTTAAAGTGGTTACTTCCTACTATGAGTTCTCTAATTAGGAATTTAAGGGTGAACAGATTCTGTTCTTTTGCTGACAATTTCAATTCCTCTTCAAACATGCCGTGCTTCTCAGTATTCCCCGAAGGGCCTGGAAGTCTGTGGCAGTTCCGGAGCCCCCAGCTCCCATTTAACAACTCGGTTCTCACAGCTTCGTGCACCATTTATGTGGCTTTCCTGTATGAGACATCCTTTGGCTATTCAATAAGCTTCTTTTCCCATAAAGACAAAAGTTACCTTTTTGAATAGATGTCAAGGCTTCTGCATTAGAAAGATAAATCAACAGGAAGAAAGGGACTTACAGTATTAAATAAACAAAATCCACCAAGTGAAAGATAGCAGATTTTTCAGAGGCTGGGACTGTAAATGCAACTTGGCTCCAGCAGGTTGTTGAGGAACTGCTGGCAGCAGAGTACTTTTGTAGGAAGGTATGGTGAAGGTATGATGCTTGTTGAATACAAATTACAGATGTCGGTCAGTTCAGTCTTGAGGCTCAGGTGGAAATAACTGGAGATTTTAGAAATGAGGTGAAGGTTTATTTTACTTATTTTACATCACCGGCTGATATTGTAGCTCTATCTGGTTGAGGTGAAAAAACAGACTTTTAAAGAAAAACAGGAACTCTGTTAAAGTGTCATGGGTTATTCTAGATGAGGAATGCCTCTCAAAAGTTCCTTTTGTCCTCTGCTTCTTACCCATACTTGAAGTTACGTACTCCTTGATCCGCCAGAAGTAGCTATATTTCACTGTAGAAATAGGTATTTTTCATTACTAATCCAAGACTCCAGGAGCTATTGTTTAAATTAGCACATTTCAGAAGTCCTTATTCTGGTAAAAGTCCCATGGATGACAAAAATACTGTGCTACATCTGATAAGGAAAGCCCAGCACTGGAAGTAGGACACAGTGGAACTTAGATGCCTGAAAGCAAATTTTTAATTAAAAGAGGCCCTTGCTCTGCTTCCAGGGAAACTTTCAGGCAGGTGCAAGCCCTCTTCTGCATGTGCCTTATCTGATGCTATTATGTGCATCTCAGTGCCTCTTTCTCTCCTAAGCTTAATTTGGATCCAAACCCGAACATTCTTTCAGATCACTTCCCTGATCCGTAATTCAGTAAGGCTTCCCTAAATAGTCATGTACAGGATCAAGGGTCTAGATCTGACTGCTGTCGCTACTTCTGGTTAAGGCGAAGGGCAAGGTGATGGCTGTGCCACCTTCTCATGTTGTGGCCCAGTGATTGTAGCATTTTACCAAGGAAGGACAGCCCAGAGGGTAGACTTGTTCTGAACTAAAGGAATTTGAACCTAAATCTCCTGTCTCCAAATGCCAGGTTTTGTCAAATAAGAGGACTCTTCATCCTTCTTGTTTAAGCTGAAGCATTGTTCCTTAAAAAAAAAAAAGTCAGTTACTGGGAAGGTCTAGGGAGAACAACAAATAACATAATTATGCCACTGCATAAAATCATAGCTAACCTGTTCCTTAAATATTGTGTATAGCAGACTCAGGAAAAGCAAAGGAATACCAACAAGGTATCTATTTTGGGGAATGATTAAATAAGCTAGGACAACAAAGACAACGTAAAAGTTTGTTTTGTAGAGTGTCATAAACTCTCAAGTGATGGGAATAGATTCTTCGCTGACTCTTCCAATACACCAGCAGAGGGGTAGCAGTGGGAGACAGGGTTTAAAATTATTTTAAAAATAAAATAAAAGAGTCATTCTTCTTGCAGCTGGTGATAGACTTGTGAAACTCTGCTGTAGATTGCTCTGAGAGCAAACTGTTTTGAGGGGATACTAGATAAACTCTTGAAAGATAAATCTACTGAGGATTGCTAAGCAGATGGAAACCACATCCATTTCAGGTTTTTTAGGAGCTGGAAATAGAGCCTGGGAGAGTTTGCAAGGAAATTTTCTAGCATATCACATATGTTTGCATTTTCCCTACTTTTCCTTAAGCATCTGCTTCAGGATTTTGGAGGCAGGGCTCTGAATTGGGAGGATAGTGCAGTGAGAGAGGAAATAAAAGTTCTTATGCCTGCTCCTACTCAGTATTTCATTATCCACTTGCTGGATAAAATGCATAAATCACTCCCACTGCCTTTTCTCTAGTTGTGCTCTAAAAAGAGCAGGTTTTGCTCATTTCTTTGAGGACTGCAGATATTTAGTCGCAGAAGGGAATTCTAGGCTGCACTTCTGAAGAACCCAAACTCCCAAAGGTGAACAGAGCTTGTCTGTGTTTCCACCAACTCAGTGTTTTACATCAGCTGTCCTGGGCAGATGAATACCTTTTAGAGCAAGCCAGTGGCTTGTTACCGCACTCATCTGCCTAGCTCACCTAAAGACAACATAGGAGCCTGAACTTCAGAGCTCTGGAGCCTACTGCTAGTGCCTGACAGGTGGCTGGTTCAGCTAAATGCCATCATGTATCTGGGCTTTTGTCTAAGTCAGGGCTCCTGAATCCATCACTTTACACCTTCAAATTCAGCAGCTAAAAGATGGGCTAGATGTGGCTTGGCTACTTGGTGCGTAAAAAGCAGTATTTACTTCTCTAGATTTTTATAGCATCCAGTTACACACACAAGGTAACATTTTTTTTTCCTACAGCCCTTTATGTTTCACTAAACTTCCAGACCATAGAACCATCTCTGTGTGATGTTGAAATATTAGAGATCCTGCTTTGCAGATAGCATTGAGCCATCTACATTTCTGTATGAAGCTACTAGGATTGCTCACCTGACTAGTGAGAGATTGCGTTGAGAGTTTTCAGGAGCAGTGTATCTGTTAGTACTTTGGCTCTGAATTGCTGTCCTCATTGCCAAAAGGTTTCTGCTAGATACCAGATTACCTGAAGACAGAAATATAGAGCAGGTAGCATTTGAAGAGGTATCCATCTTCACTGCCATCTTTCTGTTTGCTGAGATAGGATAAGAGTAAAAGCAATGAAAAGCTGATTAAACAATAACATCAGAAAGGGTGAAATAAGACATATCTGAGAACCTGACTGCATTGAAATTGTGTTACAAAACTGGTCTTTGAAATGCTGTAAATAAAGGATGCTGCATAAAACCAAATGAAATCAAATATATCCTAGCGAATGAAGACCTATGTTTGACAAAGAAGTCCTGATTCATATAAAATTTCCTTGGAAATCATGACATGCCCTTTAATTGGGAGAAGATTTCTGGTTTCTTTTTAGAAGCTATGCAGGCCAAATACAGATGTTTCCTTAAGTAAATGGAAGGATTTAGTGATGTCATTGAGATTTAGAGTGTTTTGTATCATAATTCTTAAAAATATAATTATCCAAATACAATGCTATTTTTTAAAGTTGTCAAAACCTTGGAAAAGCAAAATTTGTAGTGTTCTGCAGGGGCATATATTGAAGAAACTGAAAGCTTTTTGATAGCTAAAGCAAGTATTTTAAGGAAAAATTAAGCCTTTAAAGTCAGTGTTTAAAAAAAGACTTGATTCTTCAGTTGCTTTATCTGCTGAACTCCATGATTTCAGCAGAAGTTCCCAAAAAGAAAAGAAAAACATCTGCTTGCTTAGACTAAATAGCTAATGATCAGAAGTAACAGCTGGCTTTATAAAAGTGACCAAATGTTACTCAAGGCAGTTTGTCTTCTAGCTCTGTCCCCAAACTGCCCAACTGTGTTTCATCCATTTCTAGCCATTTGGAAAAATAATTTTGTTCCAAGTGTATATCAGTTGTTTCTGTAATTTCGTTTTGTAACTCTTATTCTGATAAGTGTGTGTGAGTATGATAATTAACAAACTGGGCAGGCTGGGACTTCTTGAGAGGCTAAGGAGCCTTCTGCTAGCTCCCTGGAGCGCTGCATGTTACGTTTCATGTTACATGGTGCGCTCGCGGCACAACACATCCACCTGTCATCTGCACAGAGTTTGAGGTGAGTCCTCTGTGCTTACTTCTTTCTTTGTAATCTTTGATTTTTGGTGAGTAGCTTTGCATTTGGTATATCTTGCAATGTTGCAGAGGAACCAGGTTCTCTTTGTTGTTTTGTTTGGTTTGGTTGATTGATTGCCTTTTTTAACACACTTCAGGTTTGTGTTTAAAAAACTCTTATCATTGTAGATACACAGATCACAGTAGAACCACTTCTGGCTCCTGTTAGTGGATCTGTGTGTGAATAAATCCTGGGTGAGCATCAAGGAGAAAAAGATCCAGAACTATTTCAAGGTTTTAGGGTAGTACTGACACAAAACCAAATGGCTATAAACTGGCAACGTGCAAATTTAAGCTGAAAATTAGATGAAGGTTCCTAACAATTACAGCAAAGGGATTTTGGCAGGTCTTTCCAATAGTAGTAGTAGGAGCCAAAAAGCCAACATAATTCTTTTTAAAGAATAGAATACCATGTTTTTTTCCAGGATCCTGTGGCTCTTCCAGTAGGAGAGAACCCCATTAGTGATCTAGAAGTCCCTGTCAATGGGTGCCATGGTACACTTTCAATTGTGCTAAATAAGAAAACTGAGCAGCCTGCACCTGGCTGTGCCACCCAGCTACCCACCGCTGAAACAACATAAACCAGTTACTCCTCATGAGGGTCTGACGTGTGGGTAAGCTGAGGTGCTGGGGACTGAGTGGTCACTTAGCATCTCCAGTACCACTCAGCATGTCAGGCAACACTTAATAGTAGAACATGATAAGTATATCCAGGAAAAGAAATAAAGTCTAATATAAAATCAGGAGACTTGAAAATGTACATATTGGGTTTAAGTATCGTAGGCTGTTGACAGTTTGTTATTTTAAATAAAATTACTAGTACAAGGTGAGAAACCTTCTTTAAAGAAAAGGATTTGAAATCTCCTGTAGTTGTATGCTTTCAGGAGCTAGGGGTCTAGTTATAATATTAGCCATTAGAAGACCTTTGAGAACCAGCATTGCTTTCACTTTCCTACATGATAGAACCATAGGAAATTTCAGTTCTTTATATTTCAATGTCAGATTTTACACTGGCTGAATTCTGAGAGTATTTGCAGGCTCATCTGCCCATTTCTCATTAATCCTCTCTATGTCCTCCTCTCACATTCTCTTATCAATGGTTTATGAACTCACTTCTCATCACTTGCACATTACTCCAAAGACACATGTTAGTCTACTAATGTAAAATTACCCCTGCAACTTCGTAATGGTCATCCTTGCTGGGTTTCTGCCCCCTTTTACTGTGTATTTCTTACATATCTGATGCTATTTCTCTTCACTGTTTCTTCCTATATTTTGTATTATCACTGTCTTTCTCCCTTTCTTTATTTGGGATGAAGATAAAGCACTAAGCATAATTTGTGTACTACCTTATCTGTGTGGTAAAAAAAAAAAAAACCCAAACACAGACATCAATATAATATCTGTTAGAACTAACCAAACTGGATACAATAAGTAAAGTCCTTATTTTTTTTCTCTCTGAGTTTTCTTTTTTTTTTTTTGTGCACAGTTGACTAATCAGTCAAAGATTTAGATCTTGGTATCCCTTGATGAGTGAGAGAAAACTGATTTCTGTATTTAAGAGAAGTCAGTATTACATTCAAGAGAATTTTTTCAGGAATTCTTAGACTAGAAATTATTCTTTCAATCCATTAGTGAAAAATGCATCCATACAAAAAGATTATGGGAAGCTGTTCTTTATTCTGCATATTTTTCGGTCTTTTCTGGTTTGTGCTATCCACTGTGGGACTTGTAATGCGTGAATCAGCAGAGAACATGTTTTTATGTGGCAGTAGTCTTCACTGTGGGAAATTCCAACTTTTTTGTGTGAGGTGGTAAAACCATGACACAAATTCTGCTGAAGATCTGAGTAGTGGTGGTACTATTAGAGGGAAAGATGATTACAGGAACAGATATATATTGTTCATTAGGAATATGTGCACATCTTAAATGAGCTGATTAGCTTTTGCAAATATTAAAGTGTTTATAGTAGGAAAAGAAATTCCTCATATCAAAACAAATTACCAGTGCAATTTAGAGCAGATTAAAAATAGTCTTATTGAACTGCTGCATGGGAGAAGACAGGTTCAGCTAGATCAGGTGAAGCTAATATGGCAGTGATGCATAATGGATAGTTTCACATTATATGCAGTTGAGTGAAATAGAAGAAAATGTATATGGAGCAACCAGAAAATGTACCTTATTAATGAATAAGGTACTATAGATTAATCAGGTTTTTCTAATATGTTCTACACATTCTATCACAACTGTAAACAGTGCATTTGAATAAAACTGTAAGCCAGGTTTTCATGGAAAAATTACAATTATTGAGGGGTTTTTGTTCATTAAAGGATTCCTTGGATGTGCAAGAGTTTTTCTAAACATATGAAACCCTGGTCCCCTGAAATCTACCTGCAACAGGAAATTTCACCCACTCAGAGTAGCTTTACTGTTAAATCATATAAAAGGTTTAGTCACCTTGCAGTGGAACTCAAAATGCTGGATTAGGCATCCTGCTTGTCGTGTACAGAGCACAAGAGTTACAGGCTTTTAGACTGGGATTCATAGCAGCTGGCATGTCCTTTTAAAATAAAGATCAGTGTGGATTAGAAAGTATGAAAAAAGTAAGAAAGTGGGAAGTGTCTCTTAGGGTCACATATTGGGAATATCTATGCTGAAATATTTTGTTTAGATGACTAGACCTGACAAAAAATATCTTGGAATTCAGATTTATTGATCTTACTACTCCTAAAACAGCCATAAGATGTTGATACTGGAGACTTCTCACAATCATCTAATAGTGCAACATTTGCCAGAGAAACAGGAGATAGAAGTCCTAAACCTTTCCCAGGTAAGGGGGTTTGACCCACAGCGGTGGAGAGCTGTGTTATGCATCAGATGGATCCACAGAGCACAGCAATTGAGGATGGGCAACAGTGCTCAGCTGTACCCAGGCTGAAGATGGGAATGGTAGAACAGTTTAAAAGAGAAAACCTAACCATCCAGTCTGATGGGTGAGATAAGGTGGTCCACTGCAGCAGTTCCCCACGTTCCTGTCTCTCTGTGGTTGCAATAGTGCATCTCTCTGCCTGGACAGATGCAAATGTGGATGAAGGTATTTGGCTGCTGAGGCAGCCTGTGCTGTTGGAAGGGCCGCTCTCTCTGCAACAGGGGATAGGGGGCATGCCAGAAAACGTGTTCTGTAGGCTGGATTAAAGCCTTGGGTCAGCAGTCGGACCATGCCGGGTTATGTGTCTCAGTGAAAAGAACGAGACATGAGTTTCCACTCCCTGCCAATTTGATTATTTCTGTCTTTTATCTACATGCTGTCCAATGTAAAAAACACCAGGATTTCTGTTGTATCCTGTAGTTCTGAAACCTGCTGGAGAATGCTACTGAATCTCCTGAATGAGTCGGTCTGATGCTTATCTAGGTCTTCTGGACATCTCTGAATAGCCACCTACTTACCCCAAATCCATGAAGTCTGTGCATCTTTCAGTCTTGGACCAGTTTCTTTTTCTTTTTTTTTTTTTTATGTTGCAGAAACTGAACCAGTTAGACAGAAAAAGTGTATTGTATCTCTCCCAGAAAAGAAAACTGTGTAGCTGTATCATTAGTCTGTGTAGGAAACGTGTGCATTACCATCACTGCTGGAACAGCAGGAGATTTTCTGCCGCAGGCAGGTATGGCAACCGAGTGAGCAACAGCTGCAGCGTCCTGGAAGAAAATACAGCATGTGCTCCTTTTTGTAGCAAATCAGCTGCTTTAGATGGCATAGCGACAACAGATTCATTTCCTCAATGAGTCACTAAGCCTCCCTTAAAGCCCCGTATCTCGAGGCTTTCAGCTGAGGTGGAGCGTATTACACTGCTGCCAATACAGCCAAAACCTTAAAGGCTTAGTCAAACCAATAATTAATTAACACTTGTGTAACACTTAGAAGATATAACTGACTAGATGAGCACTAAGGCTGTTGCTAATGATTTTAAATCTACGAAGCTACTTCCTAAAAACCTTTGAAATTGGCAATTATAATGTTCTGTCTTAAACAGAAAAGCTTTGATCACTCCAGAGCAGGAAATAAATGCATGACTTAAACTGGAGAGATACAGTGACAGAACAGGGGCAAACTGCTAAAAACACTGGTGTGGCAAAGGGCCAGAGGAAGATTTGCTCTTGCTCTTTCCAAAACTCGATTTGAGGCCATTTCAGTATTTCTGTATTGCATAAATGACTGTGAAAGCCCTAGGAAGTCTGCAGTTGCATGTACTTACAATCTGAAGATAAGACTTAATTGAAGAATTTTACTTTCATGCCCTCTTCACTGTTGTTTTTTTTTTTAACATTTCTATCCAATTACAAGGCTACATTCTGATGGTGCTAGAAGTAAACCTAATGAAATTATTCTGACCTGTCCTGTCTTATGTTCCAACACAGATACTTTACTAAGAATTTTAAAAAGAAAATGATAAGCTTTTTAATAAATGATAAAAATGTGTCTGAAAGCCTATTGTTTTCTGTTCAAGGGTAGGACTATCTAACTAACTACGGTCTAGAAGCATGATTGTGCTGTGATGTTTACTGAGGGCAAAATAGAAAGCAAAGAAGCTGTCTTCTTTGCTTGACTAGTGCTGGGTGGGGGTTCAGCAATGACATCCACCAAACTGTTTCCCTAACTTACTCAATTTTTCATAAGCTGATTAAAATTTAAGAGGTTCTTTGGTATAAAGCAGTGTAGGTTTTGCTTGTAAACTTTCTGTGCTTCCTCAGATAACTTTCAGTTATTCATGGATAGAAGAAAGAAAATCAGAATATATGTAAAGGAAGTAAAAAGGTGTTCTAGAAAGACTCTGTTTTTAAGGCTGTATGGATGTCTTTAAGCTAGTGTAGTGCTGTGACAGGCAAATAACATGCACCTGTTGAAGCCATCTTCAGAAACATTTTCTTTGCTTTGATTAGTTGCTTAATAAATTCTACCTAATACATGTTTGAATGAGTGAAAAATACTCTTCAAATTGCTTCTTGAAGAAGCAAATATTATTGTTACTATGTAATAATCACAAAGTAAAGTTAGATCCAAATAAAATGAAGGTAAAAATCTCTCTCACTACTTGTCGATAAGCTTTCCACTGAGGGATTAAATGTTAGTGCTGTACCTATTGATGACATACCAATGTATTTAAGAAGTTTTACAAAAATTTGAGAAATATGTAACAAGTTGTGGGAAATATAGCCATTTAAATTACACACGGACAGATTAATTCTGTAACTGGGCTTTTACATGCGTTAGATATTTAAACAAAAATGGGATCTGAGGTTAAACTGACATGTGGCGATACTGTATAATCAGGAAATTGCTATCATTTATTATTTATGTATCAACGACATCTAAGTGCTTTTGTCAGTGACCAGGGTTTCATTGCGTAAGGTACCAGATGAACACAGAGCAGGAATATGATACCTACCAGGGAATTTAGACATAAAATGAAATATAAAAAGAGAAGCTGATAGGACAGGGAAGAAGGGAGGAGCCGCTAAGAAAAAAACCCCATATATTAGTCAGTATAAAAAGCAGTTGAGTTGGTGAAGCAGCAATCTGTCATGCCTTTTCTAGCTGTTCCTGCAAGTAAGAGTTATCAAAGAGTTATTGAACAGGTCTGTCTCAGTTCCTCATCTGTACGGTGGAGTTGGTAATACTTAAAGGTGTTTTGTGTGAAGAAGAGTATGTTCCTATTTCTAAAGCTCTTTCAAGAGAAAAAAAGTTAGCTGCAAGTCTTATGTTATAGGGCAGAGTCCCGCTGTGAGGAAGTTCTGCAGGTAGCCTTTGCAGTCTTCGTGGAACCTAAGGCGGACATGCAGGCAGGCAGGTCGGTTTGCAGTCACTGGGACCCCCAGGTGCATCTCCTTTCATGCCATGTAAGCCCCAGGTGACACTTACAGGTGAGGAGAAGCATTTACCTAGAGACCTAATGTATCCTGGTGATTCATCTGGGAACTGAACCTTGCAGACAGTGTCAAGCCTGTCATTTACCTTCTTTGCCTCAGTTTGAAGGAAGGAAGGGAGGGAAGGAGGGAGGAAGGAAGGAGAAAGTTTACAAATGAGACACATTTGCCACTTTTGCAGCTTCTGTTTATCTCATTTTAAGTTTGGTGCTGCTGCAGTCTGCAACTACTTGCCATTTGTAACTACTAGAGAAGGAGACTGGGAAAGGGAATTAAATTGCTCCTGCCCTGGCTTTTACAGGCATCACACCACCAAACCCAGAGAGAAATGTCATGAAGTGACTGAAACCCAAGCTTTCAATCTCAGTTGTTTTTAATGACTCTTTTCCACACAGTGAAGAAAATGAAGAGGTTAATGCTACCAATTTATTCTTAAGAAGAAAAAATGCAGCCAGGTGCAGTTTATTGCAGAGCAGTTTATGAGATGTTCCTTCATCACAACAGAGAAAAAAATTGTTCGGAGCAAGAAATGAGGAGTCTTTATATATCTGGTTTTAACAGGAATTGTTTATATGGCATCATCACCGCAGTAATATCTAAAGGTACATAGGTATGTAATACTTTAGCAAATAAATAACAAAGGAGTTATGGAAAGGCACTTGTTGACACTTGCAAGGAGAAATTAAGTGATGCAATGAGAAGAGTGGTGACAGGTTTGGGGAAGGAAGAGACTCCATGCCCCTGCCCCTTTACCTGCACTTCCACACTGCCTTGGCTTCTCTCTGTTGGTGACAAACAACCCTTTCTCTCTTCTCCTTCTCATAGGGGACCTTATGTACTCTCCTTCCCCCGCTTCTCTTTCTCAGCCCCACATGTGAATCTAACCCAGATTTTCCTTCAGAAGACCCTGCTCTTCTAGAGGCAAGGACAGTTCTTGTCTGACAGGAGAGAATCTTGCAGAACAGATTCTGGGTGTCACTCGCAGCCTGTGGCAAGCATCCATATCTGAGATTATAATTTAAATTCTGTTTATACAACATACAGTCCCAGTGCAGCTAGAGTTTAGTGGATGTTCCTGCAATATTACAAATAAATCATAATAATAGTTGTTAATAAGTGAGTGCTGACAGTGATATTCAGGCCATAATGACCATTGTAACCTAAAAAACCCCAAGGAGCTCTATTATTTCCAAAGGAGAAAAGTGAATTCTTAGGCCGAAAGATAATTCGGTTGCAAGAGTACATTTCATTTATAATGAATGCATCCAGAGCTGCCGCTTCCTTGCACAATATGCGAAATCAAGGTTTGATGGTAAAACTTGCTGCTCTTGGCACTCTGCTGCCTCTATGGACAGAATGTAGTTGTGCACTACAGAGCAAAGAGGGACTTTGCTGATTTTCAACAAATTATACAGACCTTTGGTAATAACTGTTTTTGTGAGGGAACGTCTGAAGAGGAGTTAAAAACCTCAAACTCGAAAGGAAGATTTGTGGCATGCAAGAGGGAACAGACAGGCTGGCATGGCATGTAAGATCTGTAAGTATAAGTTCTTTTTCAGGGAGACAATATTTGGAAATAAGCTTCAGCTAAATTTCACAATTATTTTACGTGGAGAAAACAACTGTAAATTCTTTTTGATGCAATATCCATAATGAGTGCTATTTTAAGAATCCACCAAAGGCTCTAGTCATGAAGAAACATGCTTGACTGGGTTGTGTTCACTCTAGAAAATAAAATTCATATTCTACTTGCAGCTCTAAAGAGAATATCTATGTTGTCTTTCCTCCAAGCCAGAATTTCATGATGGCTGTGATGAATATCCTAGTTTTATGGGGAAAAAAAATTAGAAACAAACTGTAATTTCCTATGGAAAACATAATAATAAAAAAATAAAATCTAATATCATATTGGCAGAAAAAAAGGCATACTAGTGCAAATCCTGATAAAAAGGAATTCTACTCTGTTCTAAACAGTGTCCATAAAATTTCTGATGTACCTCTATTAGGCACAATGATTTTCTGACATAAATTTGTAAGAGGAAAGTAATATTAAGGTAAGGAGTAGTATCTAAAAACTTCTCTTGGATTTAAGTGATTCATGCTCAAGAAATCAGAAAAAGTTAACTGCTAATGCAAATGACCATATAGCAAACTAAATTTCAAGAAGAGTATTGGTTCCAAGGGTACATGAGCATCTGCTTTCTTTCATGTAGGAAAGTATCCAAAGCATGGCCAAAAATGTGGAGTACTCAGTACTTGAACGAGAAGCACCTGTTATTCAGCATACACCAATGTAGCCTCCAAAGCACTATAAAGATAAAAGTAGAAGTTAAGATACCAATAAAACAAACAGAACCTTCTTTCCTACAGTTATATTCTTCTATCTCCCTTCTTTCCAGTGCTAATATTGAGGTCATAAGAGACCAGATATGTTTTAGTGAATGAATAAAACTTAATCCTAACATAAACTAGTTAGTATACTGCGAGTAGAAGATCAGGGAGCCCAGCCATTTGGCCATGAGCCAGGCATTGCTGGATGAATTAAAATGCAACCCTTTAATCTCTGCTTGATTTGGCAATTAGTTGACATCAAACTAGCAAACATGCACTAGACAGAGAATGTAGAATGTGATTTCTCCGTATTAATACTCTAATCTCTATTTCATTGCCTACTTTCATAGCAGGCAGAAATAATGCTGATAGAATTTCCATTATTTACTCAAAAAACCCCCCAGTAATGTCAGTTTGCACTTACCTGCCATTCAGCATAGATAAGATCTTCCTTCACCCTTAATCTAATTATGACAAAAGTAATAATGACAAGCCTTGAGAAAGTAAGTGCATGACAATTAATAAAGTGGTTTAGATATGAAGGAGTTCACTTTGCTGATGATGACAGGGCTTAGCCTATGAATTAGTGGTATAAGAGGAGTACGCTGAGAAAAGAGAACCATAAAGATAAAGGTGAATTATGAAATCCAAATGAGAACCTGAGGACTAGGAAGATAATGACGGGTGAGTAAAATCTGAGATGTGGGCTGAGTCACAAACGTATAGGTGAAGAGGGAAGCTCATTTCATACAAGAAAATGAGAATGTTTGAGCAATGATCTGTGTGTTATATGCAGCCTCAGAGAACAATTCATCCATCATTCAGCCCATTGCTGGCAGCTTGCTTTCCCTGGGGAGTTAATTTGATGGCAACAGCTTGCCCTTAGCTGTCATTTTTACCAGGGCTGAGAAGCTTACTCCTATCGGACTGAACTTACTGCAGTCGCCTGACACCAGGCACACACACAAATAGATGTCTTCCTACTCTGGGGTAGAGATAGACACTAAGAGTAGGCCAGAGTAGTTGATTTGATCATTAAAAAACTCCTGGTCTGCTCCCAAGATGACCGTAGGAGAAAGGATCTGACTACTTCAATGACTGCAACCATCTTTCAGCCATTGCCTGTATTGATTCTTCAGTGACACATGAGTCTGCCCAGGCAGTAGTTGACATTATGGGCCCTTTGCATGGTAAGGTGTATGAAAAACAGATTAAATAGAGAAATTGAAACATCAGAAATCTGGAAAGAAGTGAATATGGAATGATGACTGGCAGGAAGGTTAAATGGACAACTTAAGGTTTACAAAAACTATATGAAAGTTTTCACACCACAAAATAAAGCAAAAAGAAAAGGCAAATTTAGGAATGAAAGAAATGAGAGAAGAAAGAAAGGAAAGTAGGAAGCATAAGAGCGAAGATTTGGATTCTATTCTGGATTTAAAAAATATATTCCAGAAAATTTTTTCTCTTTTTTTCCAAAAGTTCTATTTTCATTTCTACTTTAAGGTCCAAAGGCACACTATAGAATCATAGAATACCAGGTCTGAAGGGACCTGAAGAATCATGTGGTCCAACCTTTCTTGGCAAAAGCATAACCTAGATAAGATGGCCCAGCACTCTGTCCGCCTGAATCTTAAAAGTGTCTAGGGGAATCCTATTGGGACTTGATGAGATGCATCCCAGAGTCCTGAGGGAATTGGCTGATATAGTTGCCCAGTCACTCTTCATTATATGTAAAAAGTTGCAGCAGTCAGGTGAAGTCCCTGGTGACTGGAGAAAGGGAAACATTGCACCCGTTTTTAAAAATGGTAGAAAGGAGGACCCAAGAACTACTGACCTGTCAGCCTCACCTTTGTGCCTGGGAAGACCATGGAACAGATCCTCCTAGAAGCCATGCCTAAGGCACATGGAGGACAGGGAGATGATTTGAGATCGCCAGCATGGCTTCACCAAGGGCAAGTCCTGCCTGAGCAACCTAGTGGCCTTCTGTGATGTAGTGACTACATCAGTGGATCTCTCTGGATTTCTGTAAAGCCTTTGACACGATCCCCTCCAATATCCTTCTTTCTAAATTGGAGAGATATGGGTTTGATGGGTGGACTGTTCAGTGGATGAGGAATTGGGTGGATGCTCACATCCAGAGGGTAATGGTCAACAGCTCAATGTCCAGATGGAGATGTGTGACCAGTGGTATCCCTTGGGGGTCTGTACTGGGACCAGCACTGATCAGTATCTTCATGAGTGACATAGACAATGGGATTGAGTACGCCCTCAGCATGTTTGCAGATGACACCAAGCTCTGTGGGATGGTTGACACACCAGAGGGACAAGATGCCATTCAGAAGGACCTGGACAAGCTTGAGAAGTGGGCCTCTGTGAACCTCATGATGTTCAACAAGGCCAAGTGCAAGGTCCTGCACCTGGGGTGGGGCAATCCCCAGTATCAATACAGGCTGAGGGATGAAGGGATTGAGAGTAGCCCTTTGGAGAAGGACTTGGGGGTACTGGTGGATGAAAAGCACAACATGAGCCACCAATGTGCTCTCACAACGCAGAAGGCCAACTGTATCCTGGACTGCATCAAATGAAGTGCGGCGAGCAGGTCGAGGGAAGTGCTTCTGCTGCTCTACTCCACTCTGGTGAGACCTCCCCTGGAGTACTGCATCCAGCTCTGGAGTCCTCAGCACAAGAAAGACAAGAAGTTGTTGGAGTGGGTCCAGAAGAGGGCCACAGAAATGGTATCAGAGGTCTGTAGCACCTCTCCCACGAAGAAAGGCTGAGAGAGTTGGGGTTGTTCAGTCTGGAGAAGAGAAGGCTCCAGGGAGACCTTGTTGGGGCCTTTTGGTACTTCACGGGGGCCTGTAAGAAAGCTGTGGAGGGACTTTTTGGAAGGGCTTGTAGTGACAGAATGAAGAGTACTGCTTTTAAACTAAAGGAGAGTAGATGTATACTAGATATAAGGAAGGAATTGTTCACAATGAGGTTGGTGAAACACTGGAACAGTTTGCCAAGAGAGGTGGTGGATGCCCCATGCCTGGCAACATTCAAGGCCAGGTTGGAGGGGGCTCTGAGCAACGT
>JAVSBS010000424.1:0-43590 GCA_033124195.1 Coracias cyanogaster
CCTACAGAAAAGATGAGGAGGAAGATTTAGATTAGATATTAGGAAGAAATTCTTTAATGTGAGGGTGGTGAGACACTGGAACAGGTAGCCCAGAGAAGTTGTGGATGCCCTCTCCCTGGAAGTGTTTAAGGAACCTGAGCAACCTGGTCTAGTGGGTGGTGTCCCTGCCAATGGCAGTGAGGGTGGAACGACATAATCTTTAAGGTCCCTTCCAACTCAAACCATTCCATGATCCTCCGAAAAAGTGGAAGGGAAAGGGATAGATAGTGTCACCTTGACTATATAAGAAATAGATCACATCCCTAGAAATGCATCTAGGTCAGTTGGAGAGCTTCAGATTCAAATACCACAACTATTAGTAACCACCCCTTCTGAGTCCATTTGTGGATACCAACTTGGTTTTCTTGAGAATGACAGTCCTTTCTCCTATATTTCTTTGTCTTATCTTTGTGTCACTGAATGATGCTATGCTTCCATGTTCCTTCTTTGTTCTTAGTGAGAACCTCCTTCCACTAATGCCTTTACCATTCTTACATTTTGCATGTCACAGCATTTACTCCTTTCTCTTCCACTCAAGTTAGGTCTTCTCCAAATTAAAGCAAAGTAAAATCTTTCATTAAAGTAAATCTTCACAAAATACCATTAGAAGTGTAGGGAATTGTAGTTGATAATCTTCTGTAAGTTCCCCAAATTCTGTTGCTAACATATCCACCTATGAATATTCAGGTATCTAAGATACATTTTAATGGAACCTACATGTGGAAAGATCTGTGAAAAATCACACATAAAAACAAATAGTAGAAGAAGGAGTAATTCAACTTTGTGGCTCAGCAACACAGGGTGGAGCTCTGTGGTGGTAAGCTAAAAGCATGTCTTTTTAATATTTGACGTCTGCACCACTGACTAGATCTTCCATGGTAAAACCAGAGTTCACCCACAAAACATCATGAAGTTTGAAACAAGCCTAGAAAATTGGAAGAGTGAGTGGCATGGATTTCAGCAGTGTAAGTCAATTAAAATAGCTCCATTATTAATTGAAGAAAGTACAGCACCAAGAACCTGCACCAAACTAAGCAGTATTTCTGTAATTTTCTGAAAAACTTGAAAGACATATTCTGCCTTACAGAAACAGAAAAAAAAAAAAAGTAAAATTGAACAGAACAGAAGCTTTCAAAATGCTCCTGTTGGTAGTCACAACCATACCAGTGAAGCAGCACTTTCAGCATCAATGCATAAAACTATCTAGGGAACAAAGAACTGAAGAAACTATTTAAATAATTTTTTGCAAATCTATATAATGTTAAGGATAAATGTGATCCAGAAAATATTCTCCTATTACAAAATCAGCAGTATGCCAGTTTCTATTATCTCTCTTATGGTCATGTACAAAAGCTTTAATCAAGGATAAATGCCTCATTCCCTGAAGCACTATAAATCCATCCATAGTAAAAAGTCAGCTATTTAACAAATTAAGTATCTGTAGGCATAACTACTGGTAAAGTTAAATTCATATGTGATATTTTAATTGCAATTAAATTTAGTTGTGTTCAATGCTGTGCAAAGACAGACAAATCATGGTTATTTTTTACATAAAGACATTCAAATTTCAGTTGTTACTTGATGCAAGATACCCAAGTTGATGAATCAGTACTGACATATACCCAATCTCTTTAAATGGATCTATATGTCTGTCTGTGAGAAATAATATAATTGAAGAGCTCCCCTACCAAACAAGCAAATCCATAAAGATGTCAATAGCACTTGCATAACAAAGAAAGAGTAGACAGTGGCAATTATTAGGCAATATTTAGACCATACACATCATACAGAACAGTGATTATGCTTAGCCCGGAGGGCCAAAGTACAGGGAGGGAAAAAGTCTGGAAAACAAGTGTGGTAAAGAAAAAACTACTGAAGGTAGGTAGGGTAGAGAAAGTAAAAAAACTTCTGGAGAAATGACTAGGATGGATAAAAGTTCCAAAAATATTATAAAACCTACTAACAGCTTTGAAAGCTATTGCAAGGTATTAAAGTAGATATTAAATAGCCAACTGGAAGATGTTGGAAGCCCTATGTCTTTGGTGGACTGAAGTGCCTGACTGACTAGCTCATACAGTTCAGCTCATACACAGACTGCGTGTGCGCATGTGTCATTTAGATAGAGAATCTATAAATACATATCATATGTGATTTCTTTTTTTCTGTATATTCTGACCAGGATATGAACAAAATCTCATTAATATGAGTGCAGTATACACAAGGATGGTTCCAAAAACTCTGCTGCAGGGCATTGTCATACTTTTAGACCAAAAGAATCAACAAGCATAGAAACCTATTAATTTTGTGAAAGCAAATGAAACTTTCTGCAATTTTAATCATAAAATGATTTAGGGAAAAGACGTCTAGGATCATCAAGTCCAACCTTCATCCCAGCATCTTCCTGACCACTAGACCATGTCCTCATGTCGCCATATCTCGTTTTTTGAACACCTCCAGGGATGGTGACTCCACCACTTCCCTGGGCAGTCTGTTCCAGTGCCCAACCACTTTCTCAGTAAAGAATTTCTTCCTAATATCATGACATATTGAGTATTCTTATTATGTTATTGTACTTAAAAGTGTGAGGAACTAAGCATAACTGCTACCTAGACTAAATTTAAGCATATATCGAAAAGCCATGAGACATACTCCTAACAAAAATCCTGCAGGCATAGGAAAAACAGAGTATACAAAATGTATTGAAAAATAGGACTCACTTATAGGAATGCATTTGTTATACTGACATGTTGATAGGGACATTCTGACTGATGCGTAAAAGATATTCTATATGTTAACAGCATACTTTGACTGACTGGAGTAGAGAGTCTTTATTAGTCCTTTTCTGCAATCCAGAATAAAAACTGAAAAATGTTCATTCCACAGATTGATTATGCTGATTTTTCATACGACTTGTAAAGACTGAAGAGCTTGGTGCTTGTATGTGCTGAAATGCACAAGGTCTATACACCTGCCATGTGAATATTTGGGGTTATGCAATTAAAAGGTGAAGGGGAATGGTGGAGAGGAGAAAGGCCCTGCAACCATCAACTTCATACTTCAAACTTTTACTTAGAGTGTAAATTATTTGGTAAAGAACAGAGTCCAGAGTCAGTACAATTTACTGATGAGAAAAAGAGGCTAAGGAAGAAACCTTTGCAAATGTACAGGAACAAAGTAGACAAACTAATTTTGCAAACTAATTTTCAAGTGGCTCATCCATCTCAGCAGAGAGAAGTGCAAAGCAATTAGACGAGGGATTCAAATAATCAGAAACCACCAGGCAGGAGTCACAATATTGAGTAGCTATACAGTTTGAACACATGCAATAGTAGGATTGATCAAATACATGAAGCTCCAGAATACTTTTCATGACTGGACAATGGGTACTATACACATTGAAATCTCGCACAACTGCCAACTTACTTGATTTTATTTTTGTAGCTTGTAATATTTATACAGTCATATATCCTTGTGACTTCTGTTTGTGACTATAAAAGACCTTATCCACTATGTATTGAAAATACTCTGTAAATTCGTATAAACAACCTGAAGATCCTGACAAGGAGAGAAAATGAGCAGTTGAGATTCCGACATCTTCTTGATGCTGACATCTCTGGGGACAATATGACCGCAATTTTGAGGTTGTATTTAGCTTATCAGTGTGGCCTGAAAATAAATTGGCACTGAATACTTCCATGTAACAGATAAGACTAGAGTGGAAGTGCACTCTGCATAATAGTGGTTGGTTTGGTTAAAAAGGGGATTAAAGGGTCTAAGATTTAATTTGTGCTTCTACTTTTTGTAATGGGAAAATTATATCATTAGGAGTCTGATTAGCATTTGATCTACACTGTTTTGCTTCTGTGGGCCTTACAAGTATACTATACAAATATATAAACTTTCTTATAGTTCTGGCTGTTCTGGTTATATTTAAGTTGTGAAATATTATTATGAATTGCAGAGTATTATAAATTAATGCTAATTATAAAGTCCTGAAAAGACAAGGATTATAATGCTAGCTTTTATTAAATAAATATAGGTTTCACAGGAAATAACTAAGTTCATAAGTTATTGTGGATGTTATATTTGAATTTGTAGCTCATTAAATTATTGTTTCATCTTTCCAAAAAATAAACAGCTACAAAACAATAGTGTCTGATGGACAGAGGCAGCTCACATTGTTTTAAATGTAAACAAACACACAACAAAGCAACATGTACATCTGTGACATGAAGAACACTGAAACTGTTACACACAACAGATTTGTTTAAATAGTACAAAAAGTGATGTGCAGATATTTTCTGTCTTCTGTAGAGCTACACTATTATTATTTATTAATATTCATACAGTCATTGACTTGTAATTGAAATTTTTGCATATTACCAAGATATCACTTATTGTGTAATTCTAACATAAATGAGAGCTTGTCAGAACACTCTTAATTGAGTGCATAATTTTCTAAACTATTTATTTGTCCTGTGTTCATTTAATTAGAGAGCAGAAACAATACAATGTTAGATGATAAATTTGATGCAATAAATAGAAAACAGAGAACAAGGAATGTCTGCAAGAGGCAATGATCAATTCATTATCTTACACACATTATGCATTTAATTACAATTTGCAGAAAATATTTTAAAAAGGCAGGATTTGTACATGAACAGAGAGTTAAGCACAAAATATTTAACTGCATAACTCAGTTTCATTGACCTGTTTGATGACTGAAAAAAACAAACAAATTAAGCGATTAAATATATGTCACTACAACCAAATGTATCCCTATCCTTGTTGGCATAGCGCCTATGCTAATATGACCCTATTACAGCACCAACCTCATCTAACTGATCTGAAAGTAGGAGGTAAAAGCAAAGTTCAGCATGTTGTTCAAATTGTCAGTGTACATAGCATAAGGTAGGTTTGGGAAATCTAAGGAAAAGCAGAAAAACTGCATCATTAATTCAGAAGTGTTTTTAAAGCTTCTGGTGGTAGAATGTTAGCCAAAGCCAAACCAAAGATTTAATAAAATTTGACTTTGTACTAGATTCATTTCCTGTATGACAAATACTCAAACTCCTCTGCATGCAGTGTAATTTTGTAGAAGGATAAGGCAATGTCAAAAGTCATGTAGAAAAATATTAACTATAATTTTTAGGAGGCTTGTGTATGTCAAAAAAAGGAACTCCAGTAAATATATGCCAATAATATTATGGTTTTCTCACTTTAAAGACTTAAGGGAGACTTTCAGAGGAGTTTCCTTACAATTATGTCACAAAATACAATATACTTCTTTATCAGATATCATTTGATTTTTCAATCTGAACAAGTTTTGCAAAATTCCTGATGTTCATAATTAGCAATGAAATTAAGTTTTTTAAATTTTCCAAAACAGCTGAAATATGCAAGTTGTTTTTTTTACTGTTACATAAATAACAGTACATATTCTACAATGAAACTGAACTTTTTAATTGCTAAAGTTTTCTAGCCTTTGCAAAACTTGAAAGCTACTAAAACTGTTCTGATGTTTTGAATGGGAAAAAGAAAAAGAAATTTTCAAAATTTCCCAGTAATAAATATAAACATATTTGATTCAAAGGTCTTGAAATATTTCATTCTTTATAATTTCATTATGATACTTTCCAATCATTAGGATATAACATATGATATAGCATTAAGATTAAATTACTAAAATGCTAGTTGAAACAAATTGAAGATAAATATAACTAAAAAAACCCCAACAATTATTATGCTTCTTGTTTAATTGAAATTATATATTTCAACTGCATTTATAATATTTAATTTTAAATGTGCTGGGTTATATGGTTAAAAACTAATCACGGACAATACAGCTGCTCAACAAGGATCAAAGGAACAAGACAGTCAGAGGACCCCTGGTGATCTGATAAGTAAATGACATCGCAGAACCCAGTTCTCCAAAGACCATGAGAGGAGACTAATGAGATGACTGACTTCAGTGGGAAACTCATCAGGATGAGTAAGCCAAAACTCCACTCTCCATGATGCCATAGAGGCAATCAGGGTGATTGCCTGCCTGGGTATAGGACTTACTATGAAGGCAAGAGGAAGAGCATTTTGGGACTGTGTAAAGCTTCTGATGTGGCTTAAAGGGACTGTGCGAATAAGCAAGGCTCATTATGGGATGCTGTAGTGGTGCTGGCTGGACTGGATTTAACTTCTTCCATAGCAGCCCATATGGGGCTGTGTTTTGGATTTGTGACTAAAACAGCATTAATAACACACTGATGTTATGGCTAGTGCTGAACAGTGCTTGTATCGCAGTACAATTTTAGCTTTTTCTTCCCACCAGCTGCCTTCAGTCCTGAGCAGCCAGAGGAACTGGATCAAGCTGCCCTTACTGCTCATGGGAGTGTGTGGTCTGGTGGGTGTCCCCAGAGCCACTGTTTTCTCTCTGCATTGGTCTGTCTGGCCAGATGAGTTAGCAGATATATGTGTGCTATTGGGAATACATGCTCAGCATTGCCACTGGCTGGACCTGGGGATATGGAGCCACAGTAGCCTCACTTCTATGGGGCTGGGATTGGAGGGGATCACCTGCATTCGGAAGTGCACCAGATGTGCATCCTCTAACAACACAAGGTCTCTGCTCTTAATTGAGATGCCCAACCCAGGGAACACTACTGAATTTCTGAAAACCTAGCTGTACAACTATTTGCCTTGGTGTCCTCAATGCTCTTGTGTATTCTAGAAATGGAACATTGTCCTTTTATAGTCTTCTGTCCTTAACATTATTTAGATAATTCTTGCAGATAAAAGAGCCTCCTCTCTGATCAGTACAGCAAGTTTCTCTCAACTTCAGATGATATGGCAACTAAATATGTCCTCTCAGCTAGGAAAAATAATCCTTTGCTCCTTCCTTGAATTAACCTCTGGTATTGGAGCTCTTCACTAGCCCTTTGTCTGTTTCTTTTTTATCTTAAATATTTTCCCTTTCTATATTCCCAAGCCTCTGAATAAAATTACTTTACATCAAATTGGGAATGAAAGGTTTACTCAGTTGTTTATGGATGCTTATCATCCTACCTGACAACTGTTAGAGATGGCCATCACACCACTGTTAACATCCTTACTGTCAAAGAGTATATGTGGAAAGATTTGCAAGCAAAAAGTACTTTCTAAGAAATAGGTATATAGTATGAGAAATATGGGACTTTTAAGGAATATTAATCAAATTCTTAGGCCAGGAATTATGCTAACCATTTAAATAAGTTTGTAACTTAAATCTAAAACTTTGTATATGCTTAGTTAAGATAGTGTTTTACTATCCCATTTTCCTTCAAGAAAGGAAAACAGAAAGTAATATATTTAGGAGGTAGCAATAAACAGTGGTAGAAGTTGGAAATGTAATTTATAGTAAATAATGGGAAAATTTTTCCTTTTATAAGGAAAACTATTGAAATTTATTAAACATTTTTCATTTCCCTAAATGCTGTCTGGATTCTATATCAAATATTCTGTGTTTTGAAGGTTTTCTTTTTGTCCTTGAAGATGCTGTAAAATTAATTTTTCTGAACACCCAATTAGAATGAAAAATTTGACTATTTCTTTGTTTTATTCCAATATATTCTATTTTATTGTAAGTCCAGAGGTTCAGTTAAGTGCTTTTAGGTAGAGTATAGTAGTTAGCTACAAGAGCAATGATAAAAGACATTATTAGATAGTAACTGACCCCTCTGGGATTCTTTTTAAAAGAGCTGGTGCAGTCTATGGGTGCATTACTATTCTAAAGGTGAGAATTGACTACGCTGCACGGGAAGTGAACTTCAGGAGGTCATGCTGTCCTTATGTTGAGTCTGATTTTCATCTGAAGCTATTTTATTTGATTTTTTATGCCATGAACAAATAAAGCCAGTTCTTTGTGGTTCCTGTCCAGTAGTGGAGCTGGAAGATACATATTTCTGTTCAAATTTTTTGATAGCAGATTGGCAAAGGTTGCTTTTCTACGCTGCACCAAAGTCCTATTGAAAAAGTGTTAGAAAGATTATATGCTCTGTTGAAAAGAATTATTGAACTACTGTTCTTTTATTCCTTATATCAAGAACACATTTTTAGCTATTTACAAAAGACACTGTTTGGACTATTTATAAAGGACATAAAGTAAGACCTGGACTGTATGATACGTCAAACCTTTTGCAGTTTTTTTCTTTTTCTCCTCTTGTACTCTTAAAGAAAACAAACCCAAACTATCTAGTGATTTCAATATAGAGGAGGAAAAGGTAATTTAAAGAGAGGGAGAATTTCACTTTTATTTTTAAAAGTTTTTGGACGACAGAAAAGACATTATGACATTATAAATTATTAAATACAATAAAAGATATATATTACAAAACATTTTAAAAGATAAACTGATTTTAAAAGATAAACATTTCTGTCTTTTTTCCTCTACAACTAAATGTGTGTGAAGTCATTCAAGGATTCACCAGTAGGCACCTCCTTTCACTGCTCCAGACTATCACTGCACCACAGTGCAGCAACAAAGATCCCCACTAGGTGGTGGTGGCACCACTAATTGCTGATCCTTCACTTTAAAACTTTTTTTAAAATTACATTGACACTTGGACCTTCAAGATTATAATTAAAACACATTATTTTCAAACCAATTATAAGCCTACAAAAGTTACTAATAAATTCTACACATAGTGAAATTTCCATCCTCTGGGAAAGCATTTTACTAGAACTTGTTCTTATGTTACACGTAGCATAAAATAAAATATGAAAACATTTCCATAACTGAAAAGTACTGGGAAGTTCACAAATCATGGCAATAAATTAATATATATGTTAAAAAAAAATATTCAACTTGACTCATTTCAAGATTAAACCACACTTTACTATAATGTCCCAAGAGTCATCATTTAGAAGGGCTTGTGTGACACTTTCAGATAGCTTTCATAAACCTTTTCCAATTTTTTTTTTACTTTCTGAAGAACTCCTATTCATAATCTATTAATTTTTTTACAAAAAAAATCTATATGAATCTGTAATTTCATACAATCATATTAGTCTGCTAATTTTACAGAAGATTTCAGTAACTAGAGGTTACTGCTTCTAGATGTTTTGTTAACTTTACAAACTGAAAGCAGAGGAGACTGGAAGTAATAGGAACAAACTAGGACATAATACCAAGGAGGAAACAAAATCCAATTAAATATGTTGAGTCTACACCTTAGGCACAGTCTGAAGACCCGAAGTCAAGTAAAACTCTATTCACAAGTAAATCTAGTTCCCCAATGCATGCACAGATTAAAAACGGCTTGTCTCCTCTTCTAGAAATTACATTAATTTTTTCCCTAGGGAGAAAAGTGATGTATATGCAAGTTGTTATGTCTGTGGGCAGACGTTTTCTTTCATGGAAGAGACTTCAAGGAAAGCATTCTCTTTTCCTGTATGTAGCTATTGAAGATCACCAAAATATAGTTATGGTAATCTATCCTGCCAACTCCTGTTATAAATAATTCAGGTTTCAGTCTGAATTATGCATATTTCCAGGGTACAACCCAGGCAGTAAAACCATGCATACAGGTAATTCTCCACTAAGCATTTAAGACAGCTTCACAGGGCTTTTGCCCTAGGAAAGAATGAAAAGTGTGGCCAGGAGAAGATGCACTGTCTTCAGATCTCAGATCAAATATCTGCAGTCTGTAATCCGTGAAACAATTTAGTTTCCCTGAAACTCTAAGAAATGTAGAGAGTTCCCTGCAACCAAGAAGTGCACGCTGTTGAGTTTTTTGAGAAAAGAATATTCTAGCATTAACAGTTTTTTATTTTTCTTATTCCTTTCGTTCTTCTGTGATTTATATGGTCAGAAGATGCCTCATCTAATAGATTTCATGACCCAGGGGATCCCATCCAGTCCCAGTCCCATAGAAGTGAGGTTACTGTAGCTCCACATCCTCAGGTCCAGCCAGTGGCAATGCTGAGCATGTATTCCCAATGTCACACACACGTGCTGCTAACATGGCTAACAGACCAATGCAGAGAGAAAACTGGATATATGCTCAATGACAAATGTTCTGTCTGACTGCCTTGTCCTCTCCCATATTTTAGGACAGATAGTGAAAATAAAAGGCCTCCTAGATCATCAAAGATTGCCTTGGAGTTAGGCAGATGTCAAAACTCTGAGCTGTGAATCTTAGTTCTCTGCTTAATTCCCAACTAATCCTTGAGGTCCATAAACTCTAATAGTGCCTCATTTTCCACTGGAATAAAATTGCTCCATTTGTGTAAATGACCATAATATTTCAGGTCTGACCCTGTGGGGCAGCTCATTGCCTATATGGTGCCTCAATTTAATCCACATCTACAAACTGAATAGGCCAATGCTCATCTACAAAAGGAGAGGAGAACTAGTAGCTGTAGAGTAGAATGTAGACCACATGGAATAGAAAGGATTTATTTTAAACTACTGGCATCTTAGTGGCTACAGCTCTCACTCAGGACCACAAGGCCCAGACTTAGTTTTCCTCTTTCTCTGGGGAGATGTGAATTCAATTTGCTTGCCTCCATGACTTGGAAGTAAACCCCTCCTGTTGAAGCTGCATAATTGTGAAGAAAAACCAGCTGGGCCAGAAGAACTATTATGTGTTGTTTAGTAGTTATGGCAGTCTCCTGGACTGTGGTATTTTAAATATGTGAACTAAAGAAGTGAGATCAAACCACACCTGCTCTAACATGAATTATAATTTTTTCTATGGCTCTTTTCTTCCTCCCAACAGTGTCCTGTAAGGAAAGAATAGCACATTTCTCTTTTTTTAAGAAAAATCATAGGCCTTTGTCTTCTGAAGTTTCTGCAGACAGTCCTGCAAGGAAGTATTTACTTTATTAAAATAATGCACCCTAGTTCTACAGAGAAAGGGCATATGAGCTTATTTTTTTTTTTTTTTGTCTCTAGATGCTCAACACCTAGCTTGTCCAGCATTTAACTTTCTTCAGGCATCATACTGAGGGACTTGATCCTTAACAGATTAGTCTGGATTCTACTCAAACAAGAAGACACTTCAAAATTACATATTTAAAGTCTCTGCAATGTGGTACACAACCTTTTTTTTCAGACTAGAGTCCTTTGATCTTCTATTATTTTCAGAATGTTCTCATATAAGACTGTAGTAGATTCATTTTTTTATAAAAAGGATTACACAAAGAAAAGCATAAATTATGTGTCACACTGATCAGTTTGGAATTTATCAAATTCCAGCTTCAGGGTTTAGAAGTCACAATTGCAGTATTAGCAAAACCAGCTAGCACTATAGCTAGAAACTGGAAACAACAAAACTCCCCACATATTTCTCATATTAAAGCCATATATATAGTAAGGTTCTTATTTAACTACAACAAGACACTTCAGCGTCTAAGTTATTACTTTAGTGTAAGTTCCTACAAATAACTGATAATCCTGCTGTCATACAGAAAGACTGCTCTACTTGGGAACTTATTCTAAATATGTTGTAACCTAAGAAAATTAGTAGGGGAATATGACAGCTTTGTAGCAATTTATCCTTATTAGCAGTAAAGTGCTAACATAGAGAGTTTGTTTGAGGGGGGGTCTGTTCTTGGGTTTGAGTTTTTTTGCAAAGAACTCTTCTTTAATATACATCCATGGGTAGGGGAGGTGTGCTCTGGTGCGTAAGGGAAGATTTTTATAATGAATATTATTTTCCATATTTTGATGTTTACAATGGAAAAACAAGTAGAAGTTTGAAATATTTCAGATTTTAAATTTTTCCAAGTTTAAGATTAGATAAAATACTTATATATAAACCCTTCTTTTGCCTGAGGATAGGAAAGTCACACCCCCATACCCTTCCCACATATATCTTAATGTTTATACTTATCATTCACATCAGGGTAGGTGCCAATAACACTTTTCCAGATGGCTGTCATTTTAAGGTACAACAAAAATATAGATCCTAGAAGCTACTAACACCCTCCATGATTTTGAAAGTTCTCAGTGAGGACATTGTAATCACTTACATTCTGGGTGGATTCTGGGTGGCCTTAGGGAATCCTTAGTAGACCTCTGAGTTGTGGTGGCTATGTAAATATTTCTTAAGGGCTCTCCTTTTTCTTTCATACAAGAATCTATGCTCTTCTACTTTCATAAAAATAAAAGTATTGGAGCTCTGGAAAAATAATGTGTAATGGAGGTCTTACAACATGTGAAAATGTTTTAAAGCTAAAAAATATTTCTGGCCTCATGAATGAGGGAAGAAGGTGGAAAATTAATCAGTTGTGGAGAAAAAATGGTGGGAGACTTCATCTGAAGTATTCTAAGTGTTTCAAAACCAGGAACAGAAAGAAAACTCACAAGTTATTATTTAATAAATAATTCATGACATTGCAGAAAATATCCTCAATTTTGGAAAGCTGTTTCATTATTTCTGAGCACTTTGAGGTGGAAATACTGAAGACCTATGTGATGCAGTGTATCAGCTATAAAAATTTCAAATAGTTGGCTGCTTTCAAATTAAAAATACAAAATAATAAGTAAGATCCCTGAAAATCAAAGGCAAAGTTTTATTAATTTTTAATTTCAGCTTATGCTTATTCAACTGCTAGGATTTCCATTAAGTCTTCAAACTCTAATTAGAAACAGCTGTGAAAGAAATTATGTTATTTGCACAATTTCTGCCCCTTTTACATATATCAACCCTTGAAAAAAGACCAACATGATCCAATATGACTGAGTAACTCAATACTTACTCATGTTTGTGGTAACAGAGTGTCAAGTTCTGTCCTTTTTAATTGTGTAGATACAATGTCAAGAATACTAGAAAGGAATGTTTTTCAACTCAGATTTGCAGATTCAATCTACAAATTATTGCACCATGGGAAACCTCTACATTTTAATGAGGGCTGTTGGTGACAGATGTTTTTAAGACTTGAGGTCTATCAAAAATGTTGAGAAACATCTTTCAAATATGGTTTTTTTCATCTAATATAAGTAGGAACTTGAAGAAGGTCCTTCTAGAGAAGGGTAACAGAGGAAGAGAAAGATATAGATAAAATTCTTTGTTTTCTTTTCTGTGAAATGCTTATGTATTAAGATGAAAACAACCACGAGATTATATAAACAGATCTAAATAGAACAGAACCTAAACTCACCTGTTGTGCTTTTTTCAGCAAAAAACAAATCCTCTAAAAAAAATAACAGGGCTGGCTGGGAATTAGAAAGAAACTTTTTACTTGTAGACTTTTTTCCCCTTGGTTATATCTGGGTTTTAAAATTTTTGGAAGCATCCAGTACTAGTCACTTTTTAGAAACAGAATATTGTATGGGTATTGACAGATAATGGGGTGATGACTATAGCACTTAGGAGCCATTATAGTGGACTGGAAATTCAGATTCTGTCTATTTGGGCACTTATTGTGTTCTAAAAAAATATACTTCACAATTCTCTAACATCTTTGCTGTTTAAGATCTGAAATTACTGTATGAGAGTGTATAAATAAGATTATCCAGGTTTTTATAGTCAGAGAAACTGGGGCACTAAGTGGGTAAATGGCTTGCTTAGCCTGTGGCAGAGTTGAGAATTAACCTAGCATTTTCCAACTGCTAGTTTCAGTAGAAAATATAATCTTCTGTATTTATTACCTTTTTTTGCAATTTGGGTGGCTGGGTTTTTTTGACTCTTTTAATGTTAATTCAGTTTTTGTTATTGTAATTATGTAGCTATGGTAGCCTAGGGTCCGCTTTGCAGCCAGCTGTAAAATAGGAGTGCAATAGCCATTTCTCCCCATTTTTTACGTTTAAATAGTTAGCCGATGGCTACCTCAGCTACAGAAGAAATAAGCAGACCTGAGAGAAAGTCTCTGAGATCCAGATACATATTATGTTTAGTGTGCACATAGCCTTGGATATAAGATGCATTTGGAAAAAGCCGTCAAATCTCATCTTCCTTGGTTAAAGGAAGGTCCAGGTCTTCAAGATTTGACTGCAGCATGCTGTGGTTCTCTTGGAGTCCACAAGAAGTGCCTTTCTTGCCAGGGATGGGAATGTATGGATTGGGGCTTTTGTGCATCTGATCTCATTCTGATACTGGATTAATATATGCCTGGATCACTTACATGGGCCTAGAGACTAAGATGGGCTCCTGAATTGTGTACTCTAAGTATAGCTCACATGTTGTAAAATGAGCCACTTCACCACTCTGCATGTCCATCTGTTCATTTGATGGTGTCTCATTCCACATCCGAATTCAGAAAAAAATTTCTGGGGACCTCCTCCCCACAAGCTGAGTCTCATAAAATGTTGGCAGGAATTACTTTCTCTATGTTTTTTCTACAAGATGAGTGTTTAAGTGTACAACAGGTTGATAAAAGACATCCATGGTGATTGAGAGAAAAGGTCCATTGACCTCTGTAATAACACCATTTCCTTGTCTATACTAATTGCCAGTACTTTATTTAAAGAAAAGAACATTTAATTTCCTCTGGTATATCAGTAGAATGTCAGTTAAACAATCTCAAGTGTCCTTAAATGCTAATTGATGGTGATGCTTGGAAGTGAGTTTGGTTGTTTTAATCACATCATGTCTCTTCCAAGCTAATTTATCTGAGCATAGGATAGTTTTCATAACTGTACTGCACTTTGATTAATTGTTAGTGTCTGTGTCTTAAAAATACAAATTTGTACCTATAATCCATATACTCCTATATTCAGCAGGCTCTCTGTTTAACAACAACCCTGTTATTAGAGGATAAAATTATTATTTTTTAGAAGTAAAAGAACAAGAGAGAGAAAATGCTCCAATTTAGCAGTATATGCCTGGAAAAATTCTGTGGCTTTTTAAGTGGAGAGGAATACTATATTAATTAGAAAACCCTTGGGGATATTCAGCCAATGAAATCCACTTATTTACTGCATGTTGCTAACCTACTAGATTTAAATAGATGTTGACTCTCTGCAACAGTGGTCATAGCAACAGAATATTCCATTTGGAAGAGAGAGCGGTGTAGGGTAATACTGCACTTGAAATACATTTATACTTAAACAGGCACAGACACATACAGAGATATAGATATAAATATCTAAAAACATGCTTTCCAAGAGCCATGTAATCTTTTTACAACCTGTTAGGAGCTTTGCCCTCGTCAGCACTTGGAGCCTACACACTCAAAGAAATAAAAATGAGAACAGAACCATGCCATTTTGCTGCAGTATCTCATATCCTGGGTTTGTTCTGCTCAGCAAATAATCTTTAAATCAACTGTAGATTAATCATCAAAGTACATAAAACTGTATGAAAGTAGGTTAACTCGTATTTTATATTTATAATTTAAATTTATTTTAAATATGTGATTTTTTTAAAGTGAAATCTGAACTTGTAAACAGAAAATTACTTCTGATTTACTTTTACTCTATGTTTTGTTTAATCAGAAGGGCTTGAGTTGTAAAAAGTAACATGCCAACGTACCACCCACACAGTGATATTTTAAACGCTCACTACCACAGCAACATAATTCCCTCATCACTAATGACTTTCTGAGGTAAATTGGTTCTGATTTTTAATGTTATAGTGACAGTTTTGCACTAAAAGTTCCCATTTCGGTAGTCACATCAATAAATAAGAACAATGGTGTGCATATCAATCTTTGAAAGCAAAACAGATACATGAAAAAGCCAAAACAACTGAGATGATGTCATAATAATCCTACAGGAAGATTTTATGCTACATTATGCTAGTTAAATACTTAATCCCCTTTAACATCTGAATAAATTTGTCTTTTTATTATTATTGTGATAATAATATTAATAATATTTTTTAATAATTTATAACAGCACTGGTTTACATCTAGGGATCTAAGAGTATGGAAAAATGAATTGACCAAAGAGACAGTGAGCATTTTTCCCATCACAGTTATGCACTTGAAGAGTTTGACTATTTTTCATCTGAACTGCTCCTGGAAAACATGGATGCAAGATTATTACAAGAATGTAGAAACTTATCCCACTCACTGAATAGGTTTTGCTTCAGTTGGACTGCTCATAGCAATATTTAAAATTGCTGCTCAGAACCTTCAGTTCTCTTTATAGAAGAACTGTTTCACCTTATTAAAATTAAGAAAGAAAACTGTATCAAAGACATGCTCAGAACGTTTTTCTTTTCAGACAGAAAATGCACAGTATTGTGGGCCAAACTTTGATCCTATGAAGGCAAATCACTCACTGATTTAAACTGATTTCAAAGCAAACATGCAGGTCCACTGATCTTTTGCAGGACATGGAAAAGATGCATCTCATTTTCCATAAAAACACATTCTCCAAAATGAAGCAGCTGTGATGATTCCTTAAAAACTCTGTCAGCTATTCCTTGTGACTTAGAAATTTTTGAGTCTTTGCTGAAGTAGTTCATTAATTTACTGCATACAATGGTTCACAAGCTAGAAGACAGATACATGTGTGGTTTTTGTTTTCTACCCTGTAAAGTATATAGGGATGGTGTGAGAACATCATAGGAGAAAAAAATGAAAGAAAAACGTTATCTATGAATCTCTCTATAGAGCTTCCTTAGTAGTTATTCAGTATGGATAAGCACAGCTGACTGCTGAGATCATGGCATTCCCACATGATAACAATTACTGCGGTATTATTTTCATATTAATAGCCTGAGAGGAATACTTTCCCTCACAAGCAGTAAACTTGTCTATCACAGAGTTCACTTACCTAGAGTACACAAATTCCATAAGAAGGAGAATAACTGCTGAATAAAAAGATGTCACTTCTCACAATGGTTTTTTAAATGGTTCTAATAAACTTTGAGACCATGTAGCTTAGTCATCTATAGTTTAAATACATATATATCTAATCACAAAATAGAGCATATATAACACCTAGAATGATAATATATGGTATATATATAATGAAGGTTAAATGAAGTTTATTATATGTAATATATATAATAAAAGTTAAAGTTTATTAATGACTAGTGTTGAAAAATTAATTTTTACTTATACTTTTTTTAGTATACATTCTCATGTATTTTTTATATCTGGGGTCATCTTATAATTTGAAAAAAACTTCAGCAATGAATTCTCATGAGTTAAGATTAAAAAGTTTTTGGAAACGTGCTGGCAAGCGTAAGAAAAACTTTAAGTCATTAGTTTGTAATACAAAGACATTTGGTAAAGTTCTATAACAAACACAACAGAAAGTGATTGCACTAATCTGCTGATAGCAGCTGTCGTATCATTACACTGTGTAAAGTTACAGGAGAGGAGCTAGTAAACTATGGCAGTATTACCAACAGAAATATCTTCCCCTTTGGCATTCAGACCAACAGTTTCCAGAATTCTCTCAAACTTGAAAACATTGATCACGTGTAGGAGTATTTCTTTCCCTCCCTATATAGATCCTACTCCATTAAACGCAAATTTCAAACACAGTATCCAGGAAAATGTTGCACTTCTAATACAGTTTAACCTTCTTTCCATCACTCCCAGTGTCAGAAACTACAACGCTCCCAGGCATACTGAGAACAACCTACACAGTGTTACAGATTATTGTCAACCAGAATCACTGTTTAGTCCTTTTCTGAATGATTTATTTTAAAAAAATATAATTTTAAAAGTAATTTTTCTATATTTGATAAGAACTTAACATTATGCCCACAAAAATATTCAGTAAAGTTACGTCCTTCATGTAGGTTAGCTCTATCCATTTTCACAGCTTCTAGTCAGTGAAAACACTAAGACATATAAAAAACTGCTGGGATTAAAAGAATTTACTTGTAGAATATTAGAATTAATTTCATTATCACTTAAATCAGTTTGAATTGAGACTTGTTTTGGTTTGATTGGCATGAGCAACTTGCTTAGCATGAGTAGCTAGATTTAATGAAGTCCCAGGCCACAAGCAGTGAACTTATGCTGAAGTTCTACTTAGGGCAGCATTGACACCCTACAGTTGAGAGTTGGAGGCGCTCAACTTGAAGTGAAATAAACCAACTCTGTGGCAGAATCTAGGGTCCAAACTCTTCTCTACAGTCGGGGGACTAAGACTGGATCCAGCTGCACCTAGACTCCTCTCTGAGAGGAAGCTCAGAAAGCAAGGGGGTCCAGTTTTAATCTCTCAACCCGGCAGGTAACAAAAAGTCTAAGACATCTTTCTCCCAAAAATTACAGGGCAAAGAAAATCTACTTAATGATATTGAACTAAATGTATTTATCAGTCATCACTGGTTTTGTTACACTGTTGATGTAATCAACCATAAAATCAAGTATTTTGAAAAAGTTTGTCTTGTGAATACCTCTTTGGCAGATAATACTAAGAATGCTGCAAGCTTCTCCTTTCTTCTAAGGACCAAATCATTAGTGAAGATACGAAACTAACCACACACTTTTCAGCTTTAAAAAAAATGTTATTTTTTTTTAAAAGAAAATCTATCACTTCAAAAAATAGAACTTTAAATACTGGTTAACTGAGACATAGAGTAAGTGGTGGAAAAAAATCTTAAGCCAGAGAAACCACATAACTAGAGAAGTTACAGCAGAATCTTTGTAAATCTTTGTAAACAAATGCATACATATCAAAAGTGTAATGGAACACTGGGGAATAAAATACATTTAAAATGATAAAATGATACAGTACAGCGATAACTAAAAAATATGGTTAGTAGAGAATGAATTCTATTCTTCCACATGGATAGTAAATTAAAGGAAATTGTGTTGAAGTAAACAGAGTAAACAGAGTTATAACAGAACTTTAAAAATGAGGTGAAATCAGGATTTGGTCAAATCCATGAAATGAAAACAGAAGAAAAACATCAGATATTTATTTCAAATAAGTTAAAGCTAAATACAGTACTAAGATAGTGAATGTGTTATATGGGACAGCAAGACCAAAAGCAATGGTGATTTTATGGATATGTGAAAAACGTATATAGAACTATAAAAAAAGATGTATTCATTTCAAGCAATGATTCAAACAAGATATGACGTATGAGAAACTGAAAGTCAAGAAAAGTTCACTTGCTTAAACATTCCAAACTAATATTTGATAGTAGTTTTTATCTGTAGAGTTGTATCAAAAGATGCAAGAAATAGGATAGATCAAGTTGTCTTTCAACAAGACAGTAGCACATAAGCTGCTTTGTAAGAATATTTGTAAAAATTAAAAGGCATCTCTTGCTGAGTAACTGTTCTTTGGTTAAGGCAGAAAAATGGATAGATATTGGCCATCAGACTAAGGCAGAAAAATGGATAGATATTGGCCATCAGACTGTCTAGCTTGATATTGAATTACAAGGTATAAATCTGATTAAAAAAGGACACTGTATGGTGATAAGGATGTATATGAGTGAGTATCCCTCAAAAGTTGACTAGCAGTTTAGAAACAAAACTGATGTAGTTAACACACAGGTCCCAGGGTTGAGTAACTCAGCATTCTCCTTGTCTTTTGTCAGCTTGCCAGTCTTGCTCATTAAGGGGTTATGCTTTCTTTGGACCTTCCTTTTCTTGTCAACACACCTGTAGAAACCCTTCTTTTGCATTCCTTGCCAAGTTCAACCAAGTCCAGAAACCCAAGTATAAAATAAAAACACCCACAGACTTTGAAGGAAGAGGCATCATTCTGTTAATATGCTACATGTGTGCCTAAATTTGAAAAAGTTGCTGTATAATTTTTGTTAAACTTGGATCTTAGCTTGCCTCTTGAATATCACAGTATATTTCAAAGCTTTTCTGGGTCCATCAATTTTGAGGCGAGTTGACTCTGTCTTTTCATGTTTTTAAAATCTATATTAATTGTTTTTCTTTCCTACTTGTGCTTGTCCCCACATTTTAAACCTGCTTAACATCACTGGTCTGTTGCTCTCCACTATTGCACTTTGCTAATTTCCTGATTTTTGTGTCGCAAACTCTCTAGGTTCTCTCTTGTAAATTACATCAAATAACAATCATTTAGGCCATATCCCTATTAATTCAAATAAACACTTCATATAAAAGAAAAATGGCAAGAGGAATAAAGATGCTAATATAACTGCCAAACTTAATAGGAAAGTCAGAATAATTTTTTAAAAATCCATTTTGTCACCTCACTCAGCAAGAATTATCCTGAACAAATTTCTGGATATCAAGCTATTGGTATTTTTATGTTTACTTCACTGGAACAGAGATTACATATGTTTGAACAGTGAATACCAGAGAATACTAAAGAACGTTGTAATCTCTGTTGCTCATTGAGGAGATCCTATGGCAGAGCTTTGGATTGTTTTTCAGAAGCCTCTTTCTCTTCCACTGATTCTCAGATAATGAGTTTGCATCAATCTTTGCAGTCAAGTGTTTGAAAAAAAAGACTGAGAAAAAATGTCTCATTCTTCAATCATTTTATCCAAGAAAATTGTTGCAAGAAGACTGCATTTTCTTTAAAAATTGTTCTCTCATTGTAGACATCTGTCCAAATTTTTAGGCAAGCAATTGGACCATAGAGTGACAAAGGACAATATGTGATGCAGTACTAGGATATGGGCTCAGTAACAAGATGAAGCACTTACTCCACTTGAATTTCTCAGGTTTTCCTACATAATGATAACGTAGTAGTGTCAGCAAACATATGTCATTATGTTACAAACAAAGCAAGACATGCACATATGTGACAATCTACAACAGTAATCTGGGGAGGAATTATTATTTATATGGTTTAAGAGCAAAGTCATCTAAAACTTGATGTAAAAAGGTCTCAGTCCAGATTCCATCTAAGCACTTGCTTGCTGTAGATTCAAAAATAATCTAGAGACGGTCAATGTACATAATTATCTTTGTGGTTTAGGTGCTATAGGAACTGAAGGACTGTAATTTATTAAACAAAACCCTAAATATCCTGGTTTTATCTGTAAAATTTAAATACTATATGACTAGAGTCATATAAACTGCTCTTCAGCCCCCAGTTTATCCAACATAGAAAACTCCTAGTCTTTTTCAAAACTTACAAAACCAAAAATTCTTTCTATTCCATGTAGGAGGACAAGAAAACATCCAGGCTCTTTTTGATTCACAGAACCATTTCCATCTTAATTCTGGAAAGTACCCAGTAGTAATCCCTTACCATCTGATTTTAATGATCACAACTATAAATATTATTTTACATTTTTTAGAATTTTGTAATAAAATCAATATCTTAAACCCTAGCCAGACATTCTCCCTAAATAAGATAAGCATGTGCTATCTCTCCCAGTTACTTTCCTTATGCCAATAGCATTATTTCATACAACTATAGTATACAGGACGAATGTGATCATAATATAGTGAATTGGTGAATTGTAATGAACAGTACAACCCATGGTAACATAAAATTATTAATATGGCATTCAGTAGAACTTTTGTGTATTTACCATCATTGAACTTGAGTTTATAACCTGCAACTGCACAATTCAGAGATCACTTGCATTCTCAAAAGGGAAAATTTGCTTTTGTTTACATGGTTTTGTTGATCTTAATATACTAAATAATGACCTCGGTTGTCCATGTTCAATATTGAGGTTAAGTACGAGAGTCTGAAGATCACAAAAGTGTCAGCCTTTAGATACTGTGAAGTCAATTAAGGATATTTAAAGTATTCTAGATCAAAATGTCAAGGTTCAGACAAACCTGTTAGGAGATTGTGACCAAAAACTATTCTGATTGTGTTCTCCAGTTTGTGATTTCTTTTTTTAATGTATAATTTAATTAATGAGAGTGTCTAAGATACAATGAACAAATATCTCAAAGGTCCCTACACTCTGGTAATATCCCTTCAATCATTTAATTTGTATGTTGAAAAGACAATGTAAAAAGAGTCTTCAAGGCAAGCCTAACCAAAATTAACAGTCCTTGTGTGACCTCAGAGATTTGTTAAATACTTAATTGGAATTTAAAAGAAATCTAAAACATACATTGAATTAGAACAGATAAGGGGAATTAAGAGATGACAAAATGAAAGAAAATGTAAGCAGCCTTGTTGATGATGGAACAGAAAAGGCTAAGAGAGGACAGAAAGTTCTGTGACGGATGTACTGTCCTAGTGGGTAGAAAAGAGTTATTAGGTTGGAACTTAAATGATGGCTTTTGCAACTCTGTAGAGTACCTGGCACTACCTTACAAAACACAAAATGTCTTAGAATTGGCTTCTAGGAAAAATTCAAATTAGAATAAGTACTATGCTTTGAAAAGTTAATATAGAAAGATCTTCCATACTTAAAACCAGAACTCATTTCAGTGCCTCAGATTCCCTATTTGTAACTTGTCATAATGGGTTTTCCTGTATAGAACTTCAAAATCCACATAAAAATGTCCAGATATTTCTAGTAACAGCTTAGTAGATAGCTTTCCAAAAAGGAAACCTGAATGTTTAAAATTATTTGCAGAGAAAGACTTGCATTTATAACTCTGGAAAAAATACATATTTTTTTTCTTCAGTGGACTATAAACCAGTGATGAATTAAGGAAACTCCCTTTCTTATAGACCATTACATTCTTTGTTTGAAGTGAGACTCATGTTTGATCAGTTCAAGTAGCTTTTTTTAAAAAACAGAACAAGGTAATGGGTTGCACATCCAAAGAGAATAATAGAAGCTGAAGCTATCAGTAAGTTGTTCCCTGAAAGTGAAAATATCATCACTTACTAGATTAGGAAAGGATTATTCAAATTGTTAGCAACAAAAGAGAACTCCTTGGATTATTGTTAGTAATAATTCCTCTGTCTAAACTTTCAGATTAAAACTTCCTTATTATTGGATAAAAGATGAAGCAGATAGGTGCTAAGTAAATTTCCAGGAACTATCTGCATGATTTTAGAAAAATAATCAATAAAGCTAGAGTATGTGGGAGCACAGGACAGGATGAAAGAACAGGCTGTGGATCTAGTTCAGGGTGAACAGTGTGAGACAACTGCAGCCAGGAACTGGGCAGCACAAGAAGTTGTCTGCTGGCTTTAACTGCTCTGGTACCTGTTTTATATGTTAGGTAATGGGTGTGCCATATCCAGGTTATTTCTAGGGACAATATTTGATGCAGGCTTGACACAATAATCTGGAAGGTGCTTTGCTGGATCTGCTATTCACAGTCAAAGATGAACTTGCCAAATGCATAATAGCTGAAGAAAACCTTTGCTGAAGTCACCGTGAGACAGTAGAGATTTAATATCCTTGAGGAAGGGAGGAAGGAGACCAGCACAGCAGACTTTGGCATCATCAGGGAACTGACAGGCAGGAAGCCATAGGATGCTGCTGGATGGGAGAAAGGGGTCCAGGACAGCTAATTGATCTTCTAGGAGGACAACCTTCACAAAGAACTCTCTAATGGTCTGTTCTAATGTAGAAGGCGCTGAATAGGCATGGCAGGTGGCCAAACTGGTGGAATAAGGAATAGCTGACTGAACTAAAAAATAAAAATATGCTGTATGGAAGGTAGAAAAGGGGACAGTCTAACAACATGAAATGCAGAAGCATCACCTGAATTTGCAACACTGGACTTGAAAATGGCAAGGATGTGAAAGGCAGCTGCAAATATTCTTTTATATCCAATGGATCTGTACAAGCTTCAGATATTCCCCTAGAACCTTTTATCTAAGTATCATGAAGCATTGTTAAAATTGGCACGAAGATTACTCATCATCATGTTAGGATCATTTGGGGAGATAGAGTTGGGGGAGGGACACACCAAAGTTGCATCAGTGTAGTCAAAGATGTATGTCTTTAAATCAAGTTAATTTTGTTGCTTTAGTTTCCTGGAAAGTAAAATGGGGATTAAAGGGAATATATACAGGCTGAGAGACTTGGGGTTGTTCAGCCTGGAAAATAGGAGGTTCTGGGGGGAACTTATAGTGACCTTCCAATACCTGAAAGAGGCCTATAAGAAGGCAGGGTAAGATTTGTTCACAAGGGTTAGTAGCGATAGGACAAGAGGTAATGGTTTTAAGCTAAAGAAGAGTAGATTTAGGTTGGACATTAGGAAAAACTTCTTCAATATGTGGGTGGTGGATCACTGGAACAAGTTGCCCAGAGATGTGGTGGAGGCCCTGTCCCTGGAGACATTCAAGGTCAGGCTTGATGGGGCTCTGAGCAACCAGACCTAGATAGAGATGTCCCTGCTTATTGTAGGGGAGTTGGACTAGATGACCTTTAGAGATCCTTTCCAAACCAATACATTCTATGATTCTATGAATCTATACTGTGATCAAATTAATTCAAGTTACTGAATCACATAATAAGATTTAGGAAGATCAAATGAGTTTTTATACAGCTAAGCATACACCTTTCTTATATAGGCAAAGATTAGATGGCAATTTAGATAAACTTGCAACCGGGAAGATGCAGCTGAATCTGCAAGTGAGAAAGGAAAATTTATAACCTGACAACCTCTGATAGATTTATCAGAAGATAAATACTGTAAAGTATTTTAAGACATTATTATCCTAACCTATCAGAACCATCTTTCTGCCAAAGGTTGTCCTGTAGAGGCAGTAGAGAACAGACTGTGTGTTCTCACAGTGGCTTTGATTCGCAGTCAGGCTGTGAGTCTCCAGCTCCTAATAAAGTGAACTTATTATTAATATGGCAAAGTGCAGCAGCTGACAATCACCCTGTTCAGCTGTAGCTACTGACATGGTGATCTCTGGCAAAAGAGAAAGGAAACTGCTTCAGCTAAATCCACACCTAGTGCATCTGACAGAAATTTAAATTAGTATTATCCATCTCAGGCTGGACAAAATGAATTTTTCTCTCTTCTAATTGTGCTTTAGACTCTCTTTTTTCACATTCATCTACAGCAACATTTAAAGGAAAAGTGAGACATAATTGAGGGAATAATTTATAACTACTAACAGAATTAAATATATTTTCAATCTAATTGTTTGTGCCTGTCTTCTTATGCTTACATAATGTTAATCTCACTGTCCTTTTTAATGTTTCATCTCCAAAGTTGTTGCTACAGGCTTTGAAATAGCAGCTAACTGCATTTTGGAATTTAGATGAGCTGTGACCTAGTTTTTTTTTTTCCTCAGTGCCAAAAGCAATGCCTTTCAAAACAAGCTGTATCAAATCAAAGATTTGATGAAATTTGTTAGGGAAGAGTGTTCACTTCTAATCCATCAATGAAAACACAGTCCTGTAGTGCATGATAATGAATACACAGCAGTTCACGTGACCTTCATTTATGAATTTGGTAGGTGTTTTCCCCATGTACATAGCCAACTTTATGGTAGGTAAATATTCCTTTTCCTTTCATGTTTCTGTTAGAAGACTTCTTAATTAATATGGAGAAGTGCTATCCTTGTCCAAGAAATGCAGATTTTATGGGTACTCTTCAGAGCTAAAAATGGTACTTTTGTTCATTCATTTAAAACAACAGAAATCCATAGGCTGACACTTTCATTTGCAAGAAATCATTCCTAACTAGACTCTGCCTTTCAGGCAGAATAATCTGGTATTAGTGATGATTTTACATACTCATGTAGATCAGCAAACATCGCTGCATATTTTGAAACAGTTCTGTGGCTGCATTGGCTCACAGACTGAATTAATGTACTGATTGAAAGGCAGGTAGATAAGCACAATGGTATCCAGGAGATCAAGCTTTCTTCCAGGATTCCTACGAGCAATTTCTTGTGGCAATTCTCTTTGCATCAGTTCAGTAACTAGAAATGTGAAATAGTAAGTGATAATAACCTCCCATCCTGTCTTCTCTGTTCAGATATCAATGTGTTCATATTGATCTATACAATGTGATGTGTATATATATATACACACTGTGACTGAGAACTGTGCTTATGTCAGAGAAGGCACTTCACAGTACAGCTTTCATACAGTTACAAACATTTCCCATGTTTGTAACTGTATTTTCAGTATTTTCAACTAGAATTTCCAGTAAAGGAACATACTTTGGTGAATATTTTTCCCCAAAAAATAGTTACAAACAATAACTGAAAACAGAAAAAAAAAAAAAAACCAACAAAATTGTACCTCAGTTAATTAAGTAAAAGCACTTTGGGAAAATAGATTTTTCCAGAGACAAGACATTTCTTCCTTCTAACACATTTTAAATATTCAGTATAGTTTCATGTAAACTTTGAAGTGAGTTTTGTGGAAAAAAGTGTCTTAGGAAAAGATAATAAGGGGTTCTCATAATTTTATCAAATAAGAAATGGACCCTGTAATAGAGTTTTTAAAGTGGACTTAAATATTTATAGACATTTGAAATGAGATGAATATAATTTTCAGATGCTGAACTGAAAGCCTTTGTATTTTATTAAACAATTTCTTCTGCCCTTCTACACTTTTTGAAGCATTTATATTTAAGATATATTATAATCCTCATAAATTTTATTTTATTTTCATTTCAGGCTGTTAAATGTGACCACTTCCTAACTTTTGTCACCAAACTTTTAAGAACTTTAAAGCACACACACAAAAAATTCATCTTTCTGCATCTCTCTTAATGCAAGAAATTCCTTATAATCAATGGCAATTATAATTGTTTTATTATTAACAACTTTTTTGATTTCTGCACATTTGGTTTCATACCACCACACAGCTTACTGTACAGATCTGAGTGAGCAGTTATGCATACAGTCATTTATGTAGCCATATAGAAGAAATTCATTGCAGTCATCCCCCAACAACAGCAGATGATATCTGTATAGATGTTCAGCCAATTAAAAACTTTGGGGGTTATATTAAAGATATTCTTCTGTAGTCTATGGAAAATTTAGTATCTTATACTACAGAAAGTTCATACAAGCCACAAAAAGGCACAAAGTAAATACTACAGAAATTTGTATCATTACTTCTTCATGAAAGGAAACTAACCTCACAAAAACAGTACACAGAGAGGGCAGCAATTTAGGTAGCACAGGAGTGGCTCTTCAAAGGAACGCTTATGTATGGATAATGGTCAGAATAGAAAAAGTGCTTAAAGCAGGCAGTCATAACACTTTTTGCAATGACCAAGGGAAACATTAGTTCTGTCATTTCAAAGCAGATGAGCTCCCCCCTTGGAAGAACAACATTTTTTCCAAGTACATTAAACATAAAAATACATTATTTAAAGTCTTATATTCATAATTAAGTACTTCTTGTTTGTAAAAATGTAGGAAAATGACTTGCATTCTTCTGCATTTAATGAATCTGTGTTTAATAAATCAAGAACAAATCTCCCTGTTATATTTTTAGGGAAAGGACTTGGATGTTTATGCAAAATTGTAAATATAACGCTAGCTAAAAGATCTATTGCATAAATTCACTATATATTTCCTTAATATACATTTAGTTGGAAACTGTGATGAACTGCTGGGAAAGCTAAGGTTTATTCTGTGATATATTGCTTCTTAATGTCTGCAATAACTACTTCCGTAAAGAACTTAAATGATATGTATCCCTCTGATGCATCTTATGTCAAAGTTATACCAAAAACTTAATTACTTTGCAGAAGCATTTGGCTAGCAGCCTGCTTTTCAATCTCTTCAAGAAAACATAGGGGAACAGGTAAACTCTGGGAGAAGGAAAAAAAAAGAAAAATATCACTTCTTCAGATGGTTTTGTACTAATATCTGCTTAACTTGCTAAGTAAAATAAGCTGTGCCTGCCTTCTACTCCTACAGATATTTAAGGTCAACATAGTTATGAAGGCAGTAATTGATGAGACAATTTAACAACAGTTCAGGTGTCCTGGCTTTTGAATCCTGGAGATAGATACTGACCTGTTGGATCTGCAGTGGTGGCAATGATGAAGGGACAGGAAAGCTCACAGTTATCTGCAAAATTCCAAACTGAAATTGAATAACTGACACAGGAAAAAAAAAGAAGATAAAAAATCCCCAGCCAAACACATTTCCTTACAAAGTAAGAAAGTACAAAGTAGAGAAACAAATTTGTGAGAGTTTAGAAACTTAAGATCTCATTATTTATTTTGAAACAGTCACTCTAATAGTAAAGTTAATCTTTGAGGACTCATTTCTACGCCTATTGAAAGCACTAGTTTAGGGTAAGACCTAAGGCAACAGTGTCAGAACATAAAGCTTTTAGAAGAGGGATGGATAGGTTTCTTTCATATCAGAATTACTATTACCAAGTCAGAAAGGCTGTATATACTATTCATCTGTTTATTAACATTGTAATAACGTTATAATCAGTTAAGCTTCAAAAGTCACATTTATACGTCTATCATTTGCCATTGTATTCTCAGTAGGTAATCTGATCCACAAAAAGCAATATTGTACACTAGTACAATTAAAAATATAGTCTTCTGCTAATTCATGAAAAAGAACACCAGACTTCTGAACACCCAGTGCAGACCTTCCATCTTTTTTTTTCTAAGTGAAACAAGATACTGTTGGGCTCTAACTGGAACCAATCACTGTTATTCTTTTCCAAGTTATCATAAGTGTTATTCATTTCTTTATTTTTTTTTAACATATTTTAAATAGATAAATAAGTAAGAGGTTTAGGAAGTTTGTACTGTTTTTACAGGTCACCAGCATCATTATATGACTTTCAATGCTGCTTTAAATAGTATTTGGCATGCTAGAATTTGTCATGGAATTGTAGCTCTTTGGTAAGGAAATTCACAGATTGATGAATTCTCTTGTGAACACCGTTATAAAGTAGAATAGGAAGGAACCAGAAGAATTATTATCCTAAAGGACTTTTCACTTCCTAGTACTTTTCATTTTTAGATTCCATCAGCTGCTATCATCAGAACAAAATGTCACTGCAGAGAGGCATATACTAGGAGACAAAAAATCTTCACCAGCTGAAGATTTTGTATTAGGTGTTATACGAATCCACTTCTGTAGCACCTAAGTCTTCTCTCAAAAGAAATACAGGGAAAGATACAGAGATGAGTCTTTTTCTCCACTCCTGCACTGCCTCCATAATATCTGCATTTGGAGGTGCTCCTTTGCATTGCCACAGAAGCTAAAAAGGAGCAGCAGCAAGGCCAAACATTTCTCACAAAGACCCTCACTTCAGCTCTAGAGCTCTTTCAGCTCTGCATTCAAGTATGCCACAATCACACTATAAGTGAATTGAGAAAGCCATGTAAGACACTTTCTACATGACTTTTTCATCTCTATCATTCCAGAAATTACTACTTGGCTACCATTACCTCCTTCTTTCCAGCTATTTTACAAGTATAATGGTTTCTTAATTGTCAAAAGATCATATCTCATTATCATAAGATCTTTGTAAGTCATTTAACCTCCACATTTTTTTTGCCATTTAACATAGCTGGTCATCTAATAGTGAGCTTGAAGAGTAATCACATCTTCGAATCTGGCCAGCAAGCAGACACTGCCACCAAAATTCCGGGGTGAAGTTTGCATGTACTCATTTGCAATACTAGATTCAAGATGCCTACATCGTTCCACCTATGCTCTAAGGTTACTGGATGCCACCATATCCTTTCTGAAGACATTATGCTGTATTGCAGTGAACATTACTGAGATCAAAACTACAGGCCTTGATCAATTTTCAGTACAGGCAAGGTAAGTGTAGAACTCTCTGGAAAAGCCTGTGAGGACAAACTAGATCCTAGCACTCCAAAACGCATTTGAGTAATGACTGCATCTGAATTTAAATGCAAACTACTAGAAAGAAAGAAATGTGCAAAATAGGTATAGTCAGACACACAATAGGATATCACAGTAGTCTATTCTCTGATTTTGAACTGCATTGATCTTACATAGGCTGCCAAACCCTCCATAATGAGATAAAAGAAGAAACATTTGAAGAAAAGAAATGACATTAGCCTCAAATGTTTAATTCTTATCTCAAGTGACTGTTTATTGTAGAAAATATAAAAAAGCCCTCCTTCAATTACCTTCCTGCCATGAATCTGCAGTAATTATTGTAACCACACAGTCTATAGAATTAAGGAAGGTTTTCTACTCAAGAGGTTCTATTTTGCAGCAACTAGGGATCACAGCCAGTCTGATCTCTTCAGTGTCAAGTCCTACGTTTGAGGAATGGTCGCTGGAAGAATTATGTCCTAAGTAGATGTAGGGCACTTGGAAGTTAACAGTCCCATTACTGTGGCTGAAAGTAACTGTTGCAGGACTTCATGGTCACTCCAGTGGTTCATGAAGGCAGGCAGTAAGTAAGGGTATTTTGAAAGGGAGTAAGACATACATTTTGAACTGATATTTAACAGAAAGCCAGTGTGGGAACAGTAGATACAGTCTCAAAGACCTTTCTGAATGAGTTTTATTTTCTATAAAAAGTAAACATTTTACTCTCTGTAGGCAGAGGTTTAATTTCAACACACATTGCAATAATCCACCCAAAAGGCCACATTGCTACACATTTCCTAAACCAGGATCCAAATTCTGGAAAGATGCTAGAGACCTGGCAGGACTTTTATCATTTTTGAGAAGTGAATGTCATTAAAAGTGTTTCTTTTCCATAAAGAAATGAAGTATCTTTCTAGTTTCAAAAATTAAATTTTATGACCATAACAAGTTCCGCATATTTCAACTTCTCACATTTCCCTTTCTACTTTCCTTCTTCTCTTCTTATTCTACAGTCAAATAGGAAAAAAATAAAAGTGGGGGAAATTAAAAGTGGGAAGAGAAAAAATACAGCTATTTTAGGACCTTGAGTAGTTTTCATCTGTTTTATAAGATGTTTTAACTCTCCAGTATTCTAGTATAAGTAAAGTATACGATTAAAGGGATAAATATTTTCCATTTCACTCCAAATTCACAGCCTGGAAGATCTGACAAGATCAACCTCATTTCATTCCCCAATAGATAACAAAGGCGGGGGTTTTCTGGTGCAAAAAATAAAGCCAGTTCTCAGAACCTGGGGGAAAGCATATATGTTTCGGGATAGTTCTGTCCCATTGTCAGCATGGACAAACTGAAAACTGTCCTAGGATCTTTACATCCTATAAAAACATAACAATAAATGTGAATATGTCCGAGACAGGGAAGTAAAATCATTAATGCTTGCCTAAAAGTAACTAGTATTGGTTATAAATGAAATTGAGAGGTCCTCTGAAATAAGAGATATCATTAGTAATCATACTATTTAAAACAGCCTTAGGAAGACTAATATCTAGTACCAAAAAATATTTATAAAAAGATATGATATGTTAAGCTGAATGAATAATTCATAATGAGCTATTTAATTAGCTAACTTGCTTGTTTCTTTCTGCCTGAGATTTGTCCAGGAACAGATTGCCATTTTCACACATTTGTTTCTTATTCAGAATAATTTTTCTTAATTAATCTTTGGGTGAGTAGTTGTTAAAAATTCATCATAAATATCCACCATCTCTCACGCATTAAAATTACCTTGGTTTATTATTTTTGTGGAAAAAAATATCTGGTTTCATTTACGCAAGTAATTTTAGAATTGTGGGGTTTGTACCAACATAAATGTTAGGTAAGTTTTTATATTTGGCACTAGTCCTAATGGTGGACATAATTCTATAAATAATACAGTAACTGTAGAGAAATGAATGCCTAAATAACTAGACATCTGTGATGAAAAACCAGCAAATTGTGTCAGAGAAAGTTGCTTTGATTATAATTACATCCCAAAAAATGACTGACCACTTGATTTTGATCCTAACAACTTCTGCCCTTCTAAACAGTTTATTTGCAACGGATAGATCAGAGTTTAAAGGCAGATGCCACTGATGATCTGCATGCCTGTGTATCAGTCATATTCTCTGCGGACAACTAGAGAGGAGATGTGACAGAGAGGGAACTGGCGAGGCTCAAAGCACAGAAGGTGACTTCGTGTGGCAAACCCTACTTGTGTCTAAATGGGAGAGACATGGATTTGATGGATGGACCACTCAGTGGATAAGGAATTGGCTGGATGGTCACACTGACCATCAATGGCTCAATGTCTGAGTGGAGACAAGTAACAAGTGGTATTCCTCAGGGTTTGGTATTGGGAAGAATACTGTTTAACATCTTTGTTGGTGACATGGAAAGTGGAGTACATCCTCAGAAAGTCTGGTGATGACAGCAAGCTGTGCGGTGTGGTCAAAATGCTGAAGGGAAGAGATGCCATTCAGAGGGACCTGGACAGGCTTGAGAGGTTGGCCCATGCAAACGTCATGAAGTTCAACAAGGCCAAGTGCATGGTCCTGCACATGGGTCAAGGCAATCCCTGGTATGAATACAGGCTAGGGGATGAAGGGATTGGGACTAGGCCTATGAAGAATGACTTGGGGTACTGGTAGATTAAAAATGGAATATAAGCCAACAATGTGCGCTCACAGCCCAGAAAACCTATTGCGTCCTGGGCTGCATCAAAAGAAGTGTGGCCAGCAGGTCAAGGGAGGTGATTCTCCCCCTCTACTCTCTTCTCATGAGAGCCCACCTAGAGTACTGTGTTCAACTCTGGGGCCCCCAGTGTAAGAAAGTCACGGACCTGCTCAAGCAAATCCAGAGGAGGGCCACAAAGATGATCAGGGACTGAAACACCTCCCCTGTGAAGACAGGCTGAGAGAGGTGTTTTCAGCCTCGAGAAGAGAAGGCTCCAGGGAGACCTTATAGAGGCCTTCCAGTGATTCAAAGGGGACCTCAGGAAAGACGGGGAAGGACTTTTTATCAGGGAATGTACTCATAATGTGAGGGGTAATGGTTGTAAACTGAAAGAGTGTAGATTTTTACTAGATATTAGGAATAAATTATTTACTGTGAGGGCAGTGAGACACTGGAACAGGTTGCCCACAGAGGTTGTGGATGTCCCCTCCCTCCTATGATTTACATGTAAGTAATTTAATTATGTTATAATGAACATGACTGCAAGCAATGTTAGATCTATATAAATATTTGTGCAGGACCAGAGACGTATCCTGGAAATTTCATTTAGTTAAATGAAAAGTCATAGAAATCATATAAGTATAAAGTATGCCACTTGCATTTTCATCACAAGTAATCTTACCCTGAGCCCACTAAAGATTCTACCTTTGTATGTGACTATGACATAAGATTACTTTGCTGTTTTTAAACAGGGGAATATATTTTCCTGAAATACAGTCCCAAAAGAATCAAAACAATTCCATGATGCATACGAGTGAATGCATGTTTCTGTACTTAGGTGTAAGTCATGGCATTTTAAAGGTGGCTTGTCTCTTCCAGTTTCTCCCTTCCTTCCTTTTTATTTTTAAATTGTTACTTACAGAGGTGTTCAGTGTCCTGCCAGCTATGAGAACAAGACATATTGGTAGAGCATTAAGCTGTAGGAACTAAATATGTCATCCTAAGTCTAAAAAATCAATTTATACATGATGCACTACCAAGTGAAACCATGAAACTTGGTAGATTTAACTGGTAAAATAAAACTTCCGCTTTTGAAATATACTTGTGTTAACTTTGTAGCAACAATATGTTTTAAAATAAGACTGCAAACAATTTTCCAATAGATGTAGACAGAAAAAAAACCCTTCTTTTTATTTTATTTCTGCATAATCATAAATGCAATAGATATGTTTTTCTACTGTGCTATAACGGTTTCTTACGCAGTAGAAGAGAGACAAAAAATAAGGGCAATAAGTATTGTGTAGATTTAATCCCTGAATCATATCCAACAGAAAGAGTGACAATAGAGAAATATACCATATATTTGTTCTGTAAAATACCAATTCTTTGTATTTCATGTAACCTAAATCAGTAACGATGTTTCTGCAATATAAAAGTACCATATGCCACTAATTCTATTCCAAAAAACAGAAGTGTATTTAGATTAAAATTTAGAATTAAATTAGCTCAGATGTAGTATCCAACTGGAAGACAAAACAGAGACTGAAGTTTCAGAAAGTGGCATCTTGCCTACAGACTGACAAAGCCCGCCCCGGTTCAGCATCTAAGCTGTAATAAGGGTTACATCAAATGATCCTGGTACTGCAAGTTTCTGGCTGATCTCAATGTGGACTTTGGCTGCCAGGGAACCGAAGGTGGTGGAAAGAAGAAAAGAAATAACACAGCTATACAATGACAGCACTGAGATGACAGCTCCAACTAAGACTGCTGCCAAAATACTCCTCAGGAGGTTGGATAATTTGCTAGAACCATTGCTGCCCTGTTAACAAGATCAGTTCAATCTTCTTTTATAATCCAAAACAAAGGCACATCAACATGTGGTATAAATCTGCATGCAATTCCCATCATTTAAAATATTAAGTGGACTGGCTTCTGCAATGATGGAGAAATAATGACCTTTATGGACAGGCTTCTCTTTGCTGTCTTTCCTGGTTTAGAGACCTGACATAACTACAGTGAGGAAAAGCCACATTTAAAATACCTCTTTTACTTCCCTGGAAGACAACCTTCTAATTCTCTTAAAATCCCAGCTGCTAGCATAGGCACTGCTGAGCAGACTAAAATACAAAGCAATCAAAGAAAGAAACAAACAAAAATCACCTCAAAAATCCAAAAGAACACATCAACATGTAATTTAAGGTCCATAGTGACGTTCTGTTAGTAGTTTCCTCCTTTCCTTTTTTTTTTTTTTTATTAGCTACACCAATTAGTTAAAACCCATCCTGATTGGCACTGACCTTTAACTCCTCAGGGTAATAGTCTATGATGATCTTTTCCTCACAGTCTTTTATCTAGCCCAAAGTTCTCTGTGTGTGGCTGATAGCTTCCTGCATTGTTAGGAAGACACCTTTATGCAATCTCTTTTTGTGAAATAAAGAACAATTTCTTTAGTTCCCATTAGCAGCTTCCTATACCTTCTGAAATTTTCATGTTTACACAGTCCTAAGGCTGGTGAGAAGACAGACTTGTGAAGGCTGTGATTACATGTCTTTGTTAATGTAAGCAACATATTAGCGCAGTTGCAAAATATTTCTACAACTCAGAAATTAAATACTTTACAGCAGCAGTTTTTCCTTTAGCATTAATTTCAGAACTGTGAAAATCATGTTATTTAAAAGGGACTTAATAACTGGTTCAAAAAATTTATCCAAGTGAGTTTGAATTACTTTTCCTTCAATAAAAATTACTTTAAAAGACTCAGGAAAATTCTTCCCTCATTTAGTCTTTTATATGTAAAGCTTAGGTAAATGTGGTTACAATTTACATCGTTATAAGGATATGCTTGAACCTAGTATTATACATGGAGAACTACTCCACATTTATCAAATCAACCAATTGTGGACAAGACAGCTGAAAGTTCTGTTTCTTTTAATAGATGTTTGCTCTTGTTTCTCTAGATGCTCTGAGACACATCACACTACCTTTGGGCTTGTTTGCCTGTTGTTTGCAACCTCTTGAAAGCTTCAGAAAGCAAACCATATTCTTTTGATTGCAGAGGCAGTGTGGAATTTTTTCCATCTCTCAAGTCTGTGTAAAATCTTAGCATGTTCCAATTTCTTTCTGATAGTGAGGGTACGCAGGGCAGCTTGCAGCCTACGCTTTTCTCATGGCACCAAACCTGTGCTCCTGAAATCCAGCTCTGTGTGTGAAAAGCGTTACTACAGGTTCTGTTTACATCTGCTTTCTGTACGGGGGGATCCTATATCTGGGTAACATCTGTTTAGTTCACTGCTTTAGTTGACATTTCCATCTTAATACTATTCATTCTCTGAGCCTTTGACCCAGACTGGAACCTGGTCCTTTCCTGACTGAAGCTGATGCCTGGCATAAGTGACCAGATAAACTCCAGACATCCCTTCCAACTTCCTATTCTGTGATTCTGTCATAAGACTATGTTTTGCAGCAGTAATTCAGGATATTCTACATGATAATCTCAAAGCACCACCACACAGAAAAATATCAGGGTAAGAAGCACCTTTCATTATATTTGGAATTAGGATATTGTGCATTATATCAGGGTATTTAGCAAACACAGCATAAAGACACACCCGTTTCTGTCACAGCCATGCTGACACAAAAGTGCTTTTGTCATTTTAGGTTGTGCTATGCAGGGTAGGTAGCGTTGCTATGACAGCTGAAAAGGTTTTCCTGTCAGCCCATGCGGCATCTCCAGCAGGAGCTATGTCAATGTGGCTATGCTAGCATTGGCTTTGTAATGCAGATGTGTTTTGAAGTATCAATGGAGCATGATGCCTGGAAATGGAAAGCCTCTGGAAGTTGATACTGTTGCTGGTAGGGAAGGGATGTTTTGTGTTGTGAATAAAATTAATTCTTTCACAGAAAATGTGAAGCCATGAAAATGTGGTTGCAGGATATGCTGCTGCAAGCCCTTTGGAAAATCTGGGCATCGTGTAATACCATCTAGATACCATGCCTTGCTGCAGGATAAGCTCATTTTCAAGGGTATGTATGGAGGTACATACTCATTTAAGTGCCTGCTGCTTTGAACTCTAAGGCAGGGGTATTTGCGCCAGATGGCCTTCTTCCAAAGTCCTCAGGAAGACTGTAATTTGGCAGCTGTTCACATTTCCAGCTGTTTCACATCTTCATATATCTTTAAAAAATGGAAAGGATTCTGACAATATATTTTCAGGTTGTGATGAGAAAAAGAAAAAGAGTAAGGAAGGGACTGTAGTTCATTCTGTTTCACTATAAGCATGGGGAAACCATGTCTCAAATGGTGCTCACTAGAAGGCTCAAAAGAAGTTAATAAATCACATGATAAATCACATAAGCACTGATGTTGAAAATACTGCTAAAAATCAAACAGAAAATTAGCTACCAGTACATAGCAAATGCCATAAAACATTCACAGCTCCAATATGAAACTCATGCATGCTGGAAAAAATACATCTGAAATAACAGCACTTGTGAAGTTGCTTCCTCAGTCCTATGAGAGGTAGTCCTGGAAGTTAGGCAGTCATGTAGGTAGCATTGCAAAGTCTTTAGATCCTTTTACAAAAGGGAGAATCAGAATTCTGTATTAAATTATGATTAAAAAACATTAAAATATCTGAGATAAGATAGGAGAAGAGGAAAAGTATGTTTCTTTCAGCCAGGCTACTTTCCCATCCTCAACAAAGGCAAATCCACAAGAATCTTTGTTGTATAATTCACGCCACTGTGACACTATCTTTTCAACGGCTATATGAAGAACTTGGAAAATTGGAGGCTTATTTCAGTCAAAAGGAATGTAAAGATTGAAAGCTTGTAAAGTATACTTGTGCTGAAATAAAGCAATAGGCTTGTGGCCTAGCCTCAGTCCAGGAAAAAGTGATGAAGTATTACTGTCCCATATACAGGGAAGAAAACAACCTTATTGGAATGTACGATAGGGTGGTCTGACATAATTTCCCGTCTGCAAATACTGAAATACCTTTGTTTCTGCAAATCTCATCTCTTTAGATCATATACAAGAAAGATTCAATATAGGTAACAACCTGTAGTTATAGCGAAGATGTTGCAACCTGCGTGCCTTACCTTGTAAATAATACATAAGACTGTAAGAGCAAACAAATTCCTTTTTAAAGAGGTTTATTTCTACAGTGTGTACTTTAATTGGCAGTGTTCCCTTTCTCCTTACATTTCTGTATGCCTTCTTTTGCTACAGTACATTGTATGTTTTTAAAGTACATGTGATACAATTTGAATGGGGTGTGTGGGGCAGGGGGTGGAACATCCATCTGGGGACAATTGAGAGTACCAAGATTTATGGAGTCCACAGACAAAGCAATTGAACCTGGAATGTCATTCCCTGTCTTGTAAAAGACTCATTTCTTTCAACTAATCACACAACACATTTAAATGAAAGAAAGATGGAAACTTGATTTAAAAGAAAATTGTGCTCCTAATTCTACTGACAGATGTGAAATAAACATATTTCAGTCATTTCTCCATAATCACCCAATATACCACACTTCTAACGAGCATACATAACTTGTATCTCACATATTGTTGCTAAGATCCTTTTACTGGCACCAGCTGCTATAGCTGTAGAAGCCCAAGAGGATGACATATGCCACAACATATAGCTGTATGGAGATTATAAGCTTTTCTAAAGCTATATATTGCGTTCTTCTATGAGGTCAGTTTTGGGGTGAATGAATACATAATATTTAGCACTTTATAGACTACACATACACAGTTCAAAGTAGAAGACTTCTTTGCAAGACATTTCTATTCACTGTGTCAACTCAGATTATTTATCACTGTTTTTTGAGACTGCCTATAGAGCAATTGACAGCACTTCACAACTTATGACCTTCTGGTAAGGGAGAAAGTAAAAGATGACTAGTGCCCTATTTGGCCCTGCCTAGGCACAAGGACAGCATGTTTTGCTCTTCATTCATATCATGCTATGGCTCACTATAAAGAAAAGACAGCATAACTGTCCTTGGACCACAACACATCTTTGCTTCTCTGTGATCCAGTATAATAGCAATTTAGCTTTTTAGTTACTGCCAAATGTCCTGAAATCCTGTGTATTCTAGCTGGTGGTTTTTGACTCAGCCTTGTTCTCTGGGCACTACTACCAATCTGCTGTTACTAGGCAATGATTTCTTAACCAAACTGTATAATAACCTGGAAAAAGTTACCAGATCAGATTAAAAAAAATAAATTAAAAATCTCAGTGATAGACCTATGACCAAGCCAAGGAAGTACTTTTTTTCTCTTAAAAAGGATTTTTATGCAGAGACGTATAGAAGTCATGTAATTTACATGAATAAAGCTGCATTTCACATGTAAAGAATATAAATTAAGCTAAATCCTTGTTAGAAGAAGAAAAACCTCATAAGAAATTATCTAGGTGACATCTTACAGCACAGAAAATGATGATGAATACGTGCTGATGTTTCCACAGAGGTCAGACTGTCCTTCTAGTTACTTAGTTTCTGTTGCTATTTCCCTGCTGGATCCATTAAAGTGGTATATTGTGAAGAAAAACAACCAAACCATCTTAATGAGACCAGACACTCTTTATGTGGTGTTACCAATATGCATAATTTTTGCTCTTTAGTTCCTGTGGTTTAGTTGTTGTTTTTTTTTTTTTTTCAAATGCCAAAAAAATACTATTTCATTGCAATTAAAGATTTAATGCTAAATGTTCCAGGTCTACTTGCCTTTTCTGGTTTCCTATGCAGATGTGTAATTTTCCTCTTCCTCTAAATTTCTGGATGAACTGTAGTTAGGGAGAGTTATTTACTTGGAGGAACTGAATGTGAAGCATTAGTTCACCTATTTTCCTTGTCTGATTATGCATCTGAGTATTTGTTATGTTGAACTGTTCTTGATGATATTTTTCGTAATAGATCAGGCTATATAAATGTTTTGCTATTAGTGGCAGCTTTGGGGACTACCTGCTTGCTAAAAACTGGCAGTACAACTAACCAGTGTTCATTTGAGCTATATTTTACATTTTTAAAGCAATATGGATACAAATTATTACTGTAGGTTTTCCCTCTGCACTATATTGCAGGGATTTCCATGTCACAGTATGAATAATGACAGGCAAAGATGAAAGTTGACAAATAAAATTAAATCATGACAGTTTGCAGGCTGAACTTTTTACTGACACTGGAGGAAGCTGGGATTTTATGGCTGGAACTGAGTCTTGGGAAGATGAGGTGGGGAAATACTGGATAGCAGTGAGTCACTTTTAAGTATCATTATTCGAACACAACTTCTTCCGAACTTTTAAATTTCAGAACATCTTATACTATCCTTGGTGTGCACATTTATATGTCCAACAGCCCATGTACCTGATAATTCTCCATCAGAAGCTGGATATACACACTCAACCCTACTGTCAGTATCAATAGAGCCAAAGTTTATAGAACAAGACAACCGTATGAAAAGCTCTGAGATCCTCAGCCACAAAGATAAGCTTTTGAACTGCCTGTGATGCATGAAAATCTTAACTTAGACAATCAACCTGCCACTTCATTCCTGGATCACAGGAGAAACCTGTAAGGTATGAATGACTACCTGGGCGTCTGTGTTCATCTAGTAAAGCCATGTGGCTCCCTGTCCACGTGGCTGCCAACGCTGCCCCGCCCTGCCATGGGCCGCAGACAAACAAAGGAAAAAAATAGTTTTAAAATGCCCCTTTGAGGTGAGATAAGGAAAGTTTAATGCAGAAACATGCAAGAAGCAATTGCAGTAACAAAAGCAATAACAACAGTAAGAAAGAAGCAAAACACAGAAAAAGGCAATACCGGGGACAAAGGGATGGACTGAGCACACACGCGCACGCCAAACCACCAAACCCGGAACTGGCCCCCAACGGGAACTGACCCTGGGGCATGATGTTACCATGGTATAGAATAGCCTGGCTGCACCAAATTAACCCTGTCTTGGCCGAAATCTAAGGTACTCTGCTTACGGGATTCCTATGCAAGCCCATCTTCAGCTTTTCAGTTCAGTCTCAAAAACAGGTAGGCAAGTTTGAGGAAGACATTTTCATTCTGAATGCACTGATATAAATAAATGAAAATTAATGGTCAATTTTACACACCCTTGAAAGCAAAGTCTAAAATGAGAGGTGTTAACTCTTGAAAGTAAATATAGAAAGCAGGTTCTAAGGAAAAGCACTTGTTACAGTGATAATGCCTGGAAAATATGCTAGGCATTTTAAGCAAATACCAGCAGGCAAAGTCTAAACACAAATCACCTTATGCAATACTAATTCTTGGTTTTATTTACTTGTACTTTAAATGTATATGCACAATTTTCTAAGTGTTTTCTATTTGCCAATATTTGAAAGGAAGCTAATATAGTGATACAAAGCGATATGAAAGAAGGCTCATCAGGTGCTTTAACCAAGTGGAACTGACCAAATAGATGTAATAAATACTGGATCCTTAATTTCTGCTAGCCTTATAAGATCCAGTCATAAGAGTTGGGTTTTGGTTCTTTTTATCATTTTTCTTCTTAGTAAATCATTTATCTAAAAAAAAAACAGTGATGGCTTAATGGAGTGAACATTGTGACTTACATTGTTTCTACTGAACTAGTGAATTCACATGGCATTTTAATTGTTCATCCTGATAAATGTTTTCATCATACAAAACAAATAAAAACTTAGCAAAAAGCAAAACAGAAACTGTTTAAACATATGTACTAGGTCTTTAGTGACCAGATCCACCAATGCCACCATCTTGGGTAGAGTCTAATTTTCTAAGCATAAGCTATTTTGTAGATAATTTTTCCGCACTTTCCAAATCTCTCCTTACCTGAGCTTCTGGGTGGCCAGCAATCCATTATATGCTGCCTGAAAATGGCAGAACAGTGAAATATTACTAAAGTAATTAAGTTGCCTCTGAAAATAGGAAGAATGTCAATTCCTATGCAGATTTGTTGGCATGTGGTGACATATCCCAAGTTTTTAATACTTGGAGTGCACTTTAATTTGGATTAAAATTGGCAGTGCAAAGGAAATCTTCCCAAACTTCCCCAAGTCTGGTCAGCATGGGCGGCACACATGGCACCCTTACCACTGCTCACTTTATCAGGTTCTTAAGATTAGATGTTAAAAGCAAATGGCGGAGTGCACAGGGTGCTGTCAGATTTCTACTATTCTTATGGTACACTATATACCACAGCAGCACACCCTTTGGGAATCATAGGCACATGGGCTATATTTACCTTTTGAGATTTTGCACTTGCTACTACAAAATCACAGCTTTGAGCAGGGGCACTGGAAGGTACCAGATTTTAAATATAGAACAATAAAAAATTGCAGACTAAATCTGGATATGGATATCTGCAACTTCTTGCAAATGGAAACTGACATGATTTAATGTCCACAGATCTAGGGAAAAAAAGGGAAGTAACAGCATATCTAAATTAAATTGCAACATAGATTTTTCCGAATACAGCCACAGATGTATTTTCTTAGTGTTACATCAGCTAAACACAAGACACTTGCATTTAAAGTTAATAGTTGACGCTCTCCATATAGACACATCTTACAGAAAATGTTTCAGAAAAATACGGTGTGACCTTCAAAATACTCATAATTTTTACAACTGGCTGGTTGTGGGGTTTCTTTCCTAAACACAAAGCATTTGGATTAAAAAGATAACTTGGCAGTCCTTTCTTCAAAGGGTAGTTGTTACTTTTTTTTTTTTTTTTCCTCTATTTTAGGTGATTAAAAGCAACCTTGGAAAACTGGTACTCAGTCGATGTACATAAACTCAAGCTGAGAAGGGCCAAATACATGATCAGGCACAATCAAGAACCAGCGATAGCCGAGGCTTACACTTGCATCTGAGCTTTGAGATATAGACTTAATGCAAGCAAACCAGGAACTCATAAAATGAGGCAAAATGGCTCCGCTGAACCAGACTTCTCAGCGAAGTCAGGTGGAACAAACTTCATTAGAATAGCACATAGTGGCAACCTTTGTAAAATGGGACAACTGATAAGACTGATGTCTCTGATGAAGGCCTAGTGTTCCCTTAGTATCTGGTAACAACTTTTCAAGACTGGGAGGAAACATGGTGTATCTGTTGGGACAAACCTTGAACTAGGCAGATCTGACCTGACACCAGCTAAGAAGAACCAGATTTGGTGGTAAAAGCACTCTAACTAAATTCATAAGGGAGTCCTGTGTAAGTGAATGCTATATTTCAACACTACTGTGAAGTAACTGAGCCAGCACAAACTGTGCGGGCTGTCGTCTGGTTTTTTTAGCCTTGCTGATTTCTTTTTATGAGAACAGTTATTTACCTTCCTCTCCCCAATGCACTATTCATCTTCCCAGGAACTACTAACTAGACCGAAAGCGAGAAGAAAGCATTTGTCCTTTGGACTTAGAGTTGAAGATCCTAACACCTGAAAGTTTCTGCCCTGTGATTAAACCCCAAATGTTTTGTTTTATTTGAAAAAAAGGAACTACTAGACATTATACTTGAAATGATTCTTGATTTTGCTAATGACCCCTAACAAAGAAAGAGTATACATCATGGTTGCTTGATTTCTTTTTACAGGAGGTTGCCAAATTCACTTCCCATATTTATAGGAAACAGTTTCACTGGCGTGATTCTGCTTAATCTGCTTTGGAAAACTATCAGTCCATCTAGCTTAATGGAAACTGACAGCCAGGAGTTGTTTAGATAGGGTTTCAAGACCATTATTCCGATTTGGCAAACTGACATTTTGCGTACAGCTGTTAATTCACTTCAGTATAGAATCTTGCTACATTTTATCTACACTTTTAAAAATCTAAAATGTACTATCTATTTCAGAGAAAGAGAGAGTGCACAGCCTTGATATACCTCCTTCAGTCTTACTCAGGAAAGACTGAAGAAAACATTAGTGGGGAAAAAAAATGTTCAGATTTTGGAGCCATACATCCTAGTGGGGGGTATACCATTCCATGACTTTAATGTTGTGGTACAGAGACGGTGCCTTCTCTCCATCATAATATTTTCCATATCTTATGCTGTCGTGATCCGCCCCCTAGATGTCCCGGGTCCACCCACCAAGGGATGCGGTCCACCCACTGGGGTCCCAGACCACTCCCCCAAACAGAATCTGAGGCATGGCACCTCCCTCCAACATCCCAATCAATTACAGGAACCGCCCCTTAAGAAATATATGTTTATTTATCCAAGGCAGCTATTCTACGAAGCACCCTTATATACATGCATATATCCAGTATCTTAATCCTAGATATCACAATCCTGTATCATAGTCAGTAAAGA